>OU342746.1:66863191-67037226 GCA_910589775.1 Avena eriantha | reverse complement strand
GGGAGACGCTAGTCGTGTTTTCCGCGATGTCGTGGATGTTTTCCTGGTGTCCATGTTTTGGCCGTTCGGTCCAATGTCTCGCCTATATTTGGCATGTTTTGGGTGTAACCGTCACACTAGAGACGCTAGTCATGTTTTCCATAATGTCGTCGATTTTTTCCCGGTGTCCATGTTTCGGCCGTTCGGTCCAAAGTCTCGCCCAGATTTGGCTTGTTTTCGCTGTAAACGTCACACGGGAGACCCTAGTCGTGTTCTCCACGATGTCGTGGATTTTTGCTCGGTGTCCACGTTTTGACCGTTCGGTCCAACGTTTC
Organism: Avena eriantha; assembly: GCA_910589775.1. Classification (NCBI taxonomy): domain Eukaryota; kingdom Viridiplantae; phylum Streptophyta; class Magnoliopsida; order Poales; family Poaceae; genus Avena; species Avena eriantha. Next base: position 67,036,912 of record OU342746.1, on the reverse strand, counting down.
ACCCAGATTTGGCATGTTTTCGGTGTAACCGTCACACGGGATACGCTTGTCGTGTTTTTCACGATGTCATGGATTTTTTCCCGGTTTCCACGTTTTGGCCGTTCGGTCCAACTTCTCGTCCTGATTTGGCATGTTTTCGGTGTAACCATCACACGGGAGACGCTAGTCGTGTTTTCCACGAAGTCATTGATTTTTTTCCGGTTTCCATGGTTTGGCCATTCGGTTCAACGTCTCGCCCATATTTGCATGTTTTCAGCGAAACCGACACACGTGAGACGCTAGTCGTGTTTTCCACGGGAGACATTTTGCCCACGCTTGTCGTGTTTTCCACGATTTTGGCCGTTCCACCATCTTGCCCAGATTTGACATGTTTTCAGCGTAACCATCACAGGGATACGCTAGTCGTGTTTTCCGTGATGTCGTGGATTTATTCCTGGTGTCCACGTTTTGGCCGTTCGGTCCAACGTCTCGCCTAGGTTTTGCCTGTTTTTGGTGTAACCATCACACGGGAGACGCTAGTTGTGTTTTCCACGATGTCGTGGATTTTTTCGCGATGTCCACGTTTTAACCGTTCGGTCCAACGTCTCGCCTAGATTTGGCCTGTTTTTGGTGTAACCGTCACACGAGAGATGCTAGTCGTGTTTTCCACGATGTCGTGGATGTTTTCTTGGTTTCCGTGTTTTGGCCGTTCGGTTCAACGTCTTGCCTAGATTTGGCATGTTTTCAGCGTAACCGACACACGTGAGACACTAGTCTTGTTTTCCACGATGTCGGGTCATTTTCCTCGATGTCATGGATTTTTGCCAGGTGTCCACGTGGCATATTTGGCCTGTTTTCGGTGTAACCGTCACACTTGAGATGCTAGTCTTGTTTTCCATGATGTCGTGGATTTTTTTCGGTGTCCATGTTTTGGACGTTCGGTCCAACGTCTCGCCCTGATTTGGCCTGTTTTTGGTGTAAACGTCAGACGGTAGACGCTAGTCATGTTTTCCACGATGTCATGGATTTTTGCCCGGTGTCCACGTTCTGACCATTTGGTCCAACATTTCGCCCAGATTTGGCATGTTTTCGGTGTAACCGTCACACGGGAGACGCTTGTCGTGTTTTCCACGATGTCATGGATTTTTTCCATGTGTCCATGTTTTGGCCGTTTGGTCCAACATCTCGCCCAGATTTGTCCTTTTTTCGGTGTAACCATGACACGGAGACGCTAGTCGTGTTTTCCACGAAGTCGTGGCTTTTTTCCCGGTTTCCATGTTTTAGCCGTTCGGTTCAACATCTCGCCCAGATTTGGCATGTTTTCAGCGTAACCGACACATGGGAGATGATAGTCATGTTTTCCACGATGTCATGCCGTTTTCCATGATATCGTGGATTTTTTCCATGTGTCCATGTTTTGGCCGTTCAGTCCAACGTCTCGCCCAGATTTGGCATGTTTTCAACGTAACCTACACACGTGAGACGTTAGTCGTGTTTTCCATGATATCGTGGATTTTTTCCCGGTGTCCATGTTTTGGCCTTTTGGTCCAACGTCTCACCCAGATTTGGCCTATTTTCGGTGTAACCATCACACGGGACACGCTAGTCGTGTTTTTCACGATGTCGTGGATTTTTCCCGATTTCCACGTTTTGGCCGTTTGGTCCAACGTCTCGCCTAGATTTGGCATGTTCTCAGCGTAACCGTCACACGGGAGACGCTAGTCGTGTTTTCCACGATGTCGTGGATTTTTGCCCGGTGTCCACGTTTCGGCCGTTCGGTCCAACGTCTCGCCTAGATTTGGCATGTTTTCGGTGTAACCGTCACACAGGAGACGCTAGTCGAGTTTTCCACGATGTTGTCGATTTTTTTTCCGGTGTCCATGTTTTGGCCGTTCGGTCCATCGTCTCGCTAGATTTGGCCTATTTTTGGTGTAACCGTCACACGGGAGACGCTAGTCGTGTTTTCCACGATGTCGTAGATTTTTTCCCTGTTTCCACATTTTGGCTGTTCGGTTCATCGTATAGCCCAGAGTTGGCTTGCTTTCAGTGTAACGAACACACGTGAGACGCTAGTCGTGTTTTCCACGATGTCGGGCTGTTTTCCATGATGTCGTGGATTTTTGCCCGGTGTCCTTGTTTTGGCCGTTCGGTTCAACGTCTCGCTCAGATTTGGCATGTTTTCAACATAACCGACACACAGGAGATGCTAGTCGTGTTTTCCACGATGTCAGGCCGTTTTCCACGATGTCGTGGATTTTTGCCCGGTGTCCATATTTTCGCCGTTCGGTCCAACGTCTTGCCCAGATTTGGCATGTTTTCGTTGTAACCGTCACACGAGAGACTGTAGTCGTGTTTTCTACGATGTCGTGGATTTTTTCATGGTGTCTATGTTTTGGCTGTTCGGTCCAACGTCTCGCCCACATTTGGCATGTTTTCGATGTAACCTACACATGTGAGACGCTAGTCCGTGCGTTCAAAATCTTGCCTAGATTTGGCCTGTTTTCAGCGTAACCTACACACGTGAGTCGCTAGTCGTGTTTTCCGCGATGTCGTGGTTTTTTTCCCGGTGTGCATGTTTTGGCCGTTCGGTCCAACGTCTCGCCCAGATTTGGCATATTTTCAGCGTAACCGACACACGTGAGACGCTAGTCGTGTTTTCGACGATGTCGGGCCGTTTTTCACGATATCGTGGATTTTTGCCAGGTGTCCACGTTTTGTCCGTGCGGTCCAACGTCTCGCCCAGATTTGGTGTTGAGGGCAAACCTCTAGGGTGGCCCGATATTTCACGATTCCCTTTCAAATCGAGGGTGGAGTGCGGGGAAAGGAGGGAAGGGTGAACACGACGAACACACGCACGAAGAACGGGATGAACACACACACGCAAAACCACGATAAACACCAATAGCTCACACTGGCGGTGACCAGTCCGGCGCAATCCCTAGGATCGACGTCGGGCGGAGGACTCGCTCTCGAACCGGCACGACGGGATGGGAGACTCGGTGAGATCTTGACGTCTAGGCAAAGGGACACCGATGCCTAGGCCTTGTACAATGCGGAGGCACAATGCAAACTCCAACGAGGTTTGGGGATATTGGTGCTCCTTAGTCAAGGAGCATGAGGCAAGAATTAGATAGATCCACAAAGGGGTTTCCACTAATTCCAATATCATGCCTAGGATTTACAATGGAGGTGGGGGTCCATATATAGGCCAGCCACAAGTTCAGGGGTAATTCAGGCATTAAAGTAGAGTTCTAGGCGAAGTAGAGGGGTACATGGGCCATAGGGCCTAGCTAGGCTCGCAGGCCCAAAACTTGGGCCGGACAGTCCGGGTCGGCACGGCCGGACAGTCCGGGCAGGGCGGACACTCCGGGTGGTGTCCAGGGAGTGTCCGATTTGACCTTCTGAATGTCCACGCCAGGTCCGGGCTCGGGCAGGCCGGACACTCCGGCTGAGTCGGGCCGGACACTCCGGGGTGGCCGGACACTCCGGCTGGATTCGGGCGGACACTCCGGCAGCTTCAGCTCAGGTGCAGCTTCAGGGCTCGTGGGTCGACGCGGCGGGGGCTCGTACCTGATGATGCACAAAGTAGTGGTATGAAGTAGAAAGCCATCCAAGGAGGTATCGAATTGGCACGAAGAGAGGAGCGAGTTCACCTTAGCTTGGAGGAGTTTGGCTCGGGCACGAGTCATGGGTCCACTTGGGGGACTTGTTGGTGTAGATGTAGAAGCGTCCGTAGGACGAGCTGCATCATTTGGTCTGTCTTCAGCATAACCTACACACGTGAGACGCTAGTCGTGTTTTCCACGATGTCGTGGATTTTTTCCTGGTGTCCACGATTTGGCCGTTCGGTCCAATGTCTCGCCCACATTTGGCCATTTTTTTGTGTAACCGTCACACTAAAGACGCTAGTCATGTTTTCCATGATGTCGTGGATTTTTTCCCGGTGTCCATGTTTTGGCCGTTCAGTCCAACGTGTCGCCTAGATTGGGCATGTTTTTGGAGTAACCGTCACACGGGAGACGCTATTCGTGTTTTCCACGATGTCGTGGATTTTTGCCTGGTGTCCATGTTTTAACCGTTTGGTCCAACGTCTCACCCAGATTTCGCATGGTTTTAGGTAACCGTCACACATGAGACGCTTGTCGTGTTTTCCACGAAGTAATGGATTTTTTCCCGGTGTCCACGCTTTGGCCGTTTGGTCCAACGTCTCGCCTAGATTTGTCCTTTTTTGGTGTAACCATCACATGGGAGACGCTTGTCGTGTTTTCCACGAAGTCGTGGATTTTTTCCCGGTGTCCATGTTTTAGCCGTTCGGTTCAACGTCTCGCCCAGATTTGGCATGTTTTCAACGTAACCGACACATTGAGACGCTAGTCGTGTTTTCCACGATGTCGTGGATTTTTCCCGGTGTCTATATTTTGGCTGTTCGGTCCAACGTCTCGCCTAGATTTGGCATGTTTTCGGTATAACCATCCAATGGGAGATGCTAGTCGTGTCCATGTTTTGGCCGTTCGATTTAGAGGCTTGCCCAGATTTGGCCTGTTTTCAGCGTAACCGACCCACGTGATACGCTAGTCGTGTTTTCCACAATGTCAGGCCGTTTTTCATGATGTCGTCGATTTTTCCCGGTGTCCATGTTTTGGCCGTTCGGTCCAACGTCTCACCCAGATTTAGCCTATTTTCGGTGTAACCGTGACACGGGAGACGCTAGTCCTCTTTTCCACGACGTCGTGGTTTTTTCCCGGTTTCCACGTTTTTGCTGTTCGGTTCATCGTATAGGCCATATTTGGCTTGTTTTTAGTGTAACGAACACACATGAGACGCTAGTCGTGTTTTCCACGATGTCGGGCGGTTTTCCATGAAGTCGTGGATTTTTGCCCAGTGTCCATGTCTTGGCCGTTCGGTTCAACGTCTCGCCCAGATTTGGCATGTTTTCAGCGTAACCGACACACGGGAGATGCTAGTCGTGTTTTCCACGATGTCAGGCCGTTTTCCACGATGTCAGGCCGTTTTCCACGATGTCGTGGATTTTTGCCCGGTATCGATGTTTTGGCCGTTTGGTCCAACGTCTCGCCCAGATTTGGCATGTTTTCGGTGTAACCATCACATGGGAGACGTTAGTCGTGTTTTCCACGATGTCGTGGATTCTTTCCTGGTGTCCATGTTTTGGCCGTTCGGTCCAATGTCTCGCCCACATTTGGCATGTTTTTGAAGTAACTGTTACACGAGAGACGTTAATCATGTTTACCATGCTGTCGTAGATTTTTCCCGGTGTCCATGTTTTGGCCGTTCGGTCCAACGTCTCGCCCAGATTTGGCATGTTTTCGGTGTAAGCGTCACATGGGAGACGCTAGGCGTGTTTTCCACAATGTCGTGGATTTTTGCCCGGCGTCCACGTTTTGGCCCTTCGGTCCAACGTCTCGCCCAGATTTGGCATGTTTTCGATGTAACCATCAAATGTGCCACGCTAGTCGTATTTTCCACGAAGTTGTGGATGTTTTTCCAGGTGTCCACGTTTTCTCCGTGCGGTCCAACGTCTCGCCCAGATTTGGCATGTTTTCAGCGTAACCGACACACGTGAGATGCTAGTCGTGTTTTCCACGATGTCGGGCCGTTTTCCAAGATGTCATGGATTTTGGCCAGGTGTCCACGTTTTGTCCGTGCGGTCCAACGTCTCGCCCAGATTTGGCATGTTTTCAGCGTAACCTACACACGTGAGACGCTACTCGTGTTTTCCACGATGTCGTGGATTTTTTCCTAGTGTCCACGTTTGACCGTTCGGTCCAATGTCTCATCCACATTTGGCATGTTTTCGGTGTAACCATCACACTGGAGACGCTAGTCATGTTTTCCATGATGTCGTTGATTTTTTCCCGGTGTCCATGTTTTGGCCGTTCGGTCCAACGTCTCGCCACGATTTGGCCTGTTTTTGGTGTAACCGTCACACATGAGACGCTAGTCGTGTTTTCCACATTGTCGTGGATTTTTGCGCGGTGTCCATGTTTTGACTGTTTGGTCCAAGGCCTCGCCCAGATTTGGCATTTTTCGGTGTAACCGTCACACGGGAGACGCTTGTCGTGTTTTTCCATGATATCATGGATTTTTTCCCGATGTCCAGGCTTTGGCCGTTCGGTCCAACGTCTCGCCCAGATTTGTCCTTTTTTCGGTGTAACCATCACACGGGAGATGCTTGTCGTGTTTTCCACAAAGTCGTGGATTTTTTCCTGGTTTCTATGTTTTAGCCGTTCGATTCAACGTCTCGCCTAGATTTGGCCAGTTTTCAGCGTAACCGAACCACGTGATACGCTAGTCGTGTTTTCCACGATATCAGGCCGTTTTTCATGATGTCGTGGATTTTTTCCCGGTGTCCATGTTTTGGCCGTTCGGTCCAACGTCTCGCCCAGATTTAGCCTATTTTTGATGTAACCGTGACACGGGAGACGCTAGTCGTGTTTTCCACGATGTCGTGGTTTTTTCCCGGTTTCCACGTTTTGGCTGTTCGGTTCATCGTATAGCCCATATTTGGCTTGTTTTCAGTGTAACAAACACACATGAGACGCTAGTCGTGTTTTCCACGATGTCGGACGGTTTTCGATGAAGTCGTGGATTTTTGCCCGGTGTCCATGTCTTGGCCGTTCGGTTCAACGTCTCGCCCAGATTTGGCATGTTTTCAGCGTAACCGACACACGGGAGATGCTAGTCGTGTTTTCCACGATGTCAGGCCGTTTTCCACGATGTCGTGGATTTTTTTCCCGGTATCCATGTTTTGGCCGTTTGGTCCAACGTCTCGCCCAGATTTGGCATGTTTTCTGTGTAACCGTCAGTCCGTCACATGGGAGACGCTAGTCGTGTTTTCCACGATGTCATGGATTTTTTCCTGGTGTCCATGTTTTGGCCGTTCGGTCCAATGTCTCGCCCACATTTTGCATGTTTTTGATGTAACTATTACATGGGAGACGCTAATCATGTTTACCACGCTATCGTAGATTTTTCCCGGTGTCCATGTTTTGGCCGTTCGGTCCAACGTCTCGCCCAGATTTGGCATGTTTTCGGTGTAAGCGTCACATGGGAGACGCTAGGCGTGTTTTCCACAATGTCGTGGATTTTTGCCCGGCGTCCACGTTTTGGCCCTTCGGTCCAACGTCTCGCCCAGATTTGGCATGTTTTCGATGTAACCATCAAATGTGCCACGCTAGTCGTATTTTCCACGAAGTTGTGGATGTTTTTCCAGGTGTCCACGTTTTCTCCGTGCGGTCCAACGTCTCGCCCAGATTTGGCATGTTTTCAGCGTAACCGACACACGTGAGATGCTAGTCGTGTTTTCCACGATGTCGGGCCGTTTTCCAAGATGTCATGGATTTTGGCCAGGTGTCCACGTTTTGTCCGTGCGGTCCAACGTCTCGCCCAGATTTGGCATGTTTTCAGCGTAACCTACACACGTGAGACGCTACTCGTGTTTTCCACGATGTCGTGGATTTTTTCCTAGTGTCCACGTTTGACCGTTCGGTCCAATGTCTCATCCACATTTGGCATGTTTTCGGTGTAACCATCACACTGGAGACGCTAGTCATGTTTTCCATGATGTCGTTGATTTTTTCCCGGTGTCCATGTTTTGGCCGTTCGGTCCAACGTCTCGCCACGATTTGGCCTGTTTTTGGTGTAACCGTCACACATGAGACGCTAGTCGTGTTTTCCACATTGTCGTGGATTTTTGCGCGGTGTCCATGTTTTGACTGTTTGGTCCAAGGCCTCGCCCAGATTTGGCATTTTTCGGTGTAACCGTCACACGGGAGACGCTTGTCGTGTTTTTCCATGATATCATGGATTTTTTCCCGATGTCCAGGCTTTGGCCGTTCGGTCCAACGTCTCGCCCAGATTTGTCCTTTTTTCGGTGTAACCATCACACGGGAGATGCTTGTCGTGTTTTCCACAAAGTCGTGGATTTTTTCCTGGTTTCTATGTTTTAGCCGTTCGATTCAACGTCTCGCCTAGATTTGGCCAGTTTTCAGCGTAACCGAACCACGTGATACGCTAGTCGTGTTTTCCACGATATCAGGCCGTTTTTCATGATGTCGTGGATTTTTTCCCGGTGTCCATGTTTTGGCCGTTCGGTCCAACGTCTCGCCCAGATTTAGCCTATTTTTGATGTAACCGTGACACGGGAGACGCTAGTCGTGTTTTCCACGATGTCGTGGTTTTTTCCCGGTTTCCACGTTTTGGCTGTTCGGTTCATCGTATAGCCCATATTTGGCTTGTTTTCAGTGTAACAAACACACATGAGACGCTAGTCGTGTTTTCCACGATGTCGGACGGTTTTCGATGAAGTCGTGGATTTTTGCCCGGTGTCCATGTCTTGGCCGTTCGGTTCAACGTCTCGCCCAGATTTGGCATGTTTTCAGCGTAACCGACACACGGGAGATGCTAGTCGTGTTTTCCACGATGTCAGGCCGTTTTCCACGATGTCGTGGATTTTTTCCCGGTATCCATGTTTTGGCCGTTTGGTCCAACGTCTCGCCCAGATTTGGCATGTTTTCGGTGTAACCGTCAGTCCGTCACATGGGAGACGCTAGTCGTGTTTTCCACGATGTCATGGATTTTTTCCTGGTGTCCATGTTTTGGCCGTTCGGTCCAATGTCTCGCCCACATTTTGCATGTTTTTGATGTAACTATTACATGGGAGACGCTAATCATGTTTACCACGCTATCGTAGATTTTTCCCGGTGTCCATGTTTTGGCCGTTCGGTCCAACGTCTCGCCCAGATTTGGCATGTTTTCGGTGTAACCGTCACACGGGAGACGCTAGTCGTGTTTTCCACAGTGTCGTGGATTTTTGCTCGGCGTCCACATTTTGGCCGTTCGGTCCAACGTCTCGCCCTGATTTGGCATGTTTTCGATGTAACCATCACACGTGAGACGCTAGTTGTGTTTTCCACGAAGTTGTGGATGTTTTCCCAGTTTCCATGTTTTGGCCGTTCGGTTCAACGTCTCGCTCAGATTTGGCATGTTTTCAGCGTAACCGACACACGTGAGACGCTAGTCGTGTTTTCCACGATGTCGGGCCGTTTTCCACGATGTCGTGGATTTTGGCCAGGTGTCCACGTTTTGTCCGTGCGGTCCAACGTCTCCCCAGATTTGGCATGTTTTCAGCGTAACCTACACACGTCAGACGTTATTCTAGGTTTCCACGATGTTTTAGATTTTTTCCTAGTGTCCACGATTGGCCGTTCGGTCCAATGTCTCGCCCACATTTGGCATGTTTTCGGTGTAACCATCACACTAGAGACGCTAGTCATGTTTTCCATGATGTCGTGGATTTTTTCCTGGAGTCCATGTTTTGGCCGTTCGGTCCAACGTCTCGCCCAGATTTGGCCTGTTTTTGGTGTAACCGTCACACAGGAGACGCTAGTCGTGTTTTCCACGATGTCGTGGATTTTTGCGCGGTGTCCATGTTTTGACTGTTCGGTCCAAGGCCTCGCCCAGATTTGGCATGTTTTCGGTGTAACCGTCACACGGGAGACGCTTGTCGTGTTTTCCACGATATCATGGATTTTTTCCCGGTGTCCAAGCTTTGGCCGTTCGGTCCAACGTCTCGCCCAGATTTTTCCTTTTTTCGGTGTAACCATCACACGGGAGACGCTTCTCGTGTTTTCCACGAAGTCGTGGATTTTTTCCTGGTTTCTATGTTTTAGCCGTTCGATTCAACGTCTCGCCTAGATTTGGCATGTTTTCAGCGTAACCGACCCACGTGATACGCTAGTCGTGTTTTCCACGATGTCAGGCCGTTTTTCATGATGTCGTGGATTTTTTCCCGGTGTCCATGTTTTGGCCGTTCGGTCCAACGTATCGCCCAGATTTAGCCTATTTTCGGTGTAACCGTGACACGGGAGACGCTAGTCGTGTTTTCCACGATGTCGTGGTTTTTTTTTACCGGTTTCCACGTTTTGGCTCTTCGGTTCATCGTATAGCCCATATTTGGCTTGTTTTCAGTGTAACGAACACACATGAGACGCTAGTCGTGTTTTCCACGATGTCGGGCGGTTTTCCATGAAGTCGTGGATTTTTGCCCGGTGTCCATGTCTTGGCCGTTCGGTTCAACGTCTCGCCCAGATTTGGCATGTTTTCAGCGTAACCGACACACGGGAGATGCTAGTCGTGTTTTCCACGATGTCAGGCCGTTTTCCACGATGTCGTGGATTTTTGCCCGGTGTCCATGTTTTGGCCATTTGGTCCAACGTCTCGCCCAGATTTATCATGTTTTCGGTGTAACCGTCAGTCCGTCACATGGGAGACGCTAGTCGTGTTTTCCACGATGTCATGGATTTTTTCCTGGTGTCCATGTTTTGGCCGGTCGGTCCAATGTCTCGCCCACATTTGGCATGTTTTTGATGTAAGAGTTACACGAGAGACGCTAATCATGTTTACCACGCCGTCGTAGATTTTTCCCGGTGTCCATGTTTTGGCCGTTCGGTCCAACGTCTCGCCCAGATTTGGCATGTTTTCGGTGTAACCGTCACACGGGAGACGCTAGTCGTGTTTTCCACAATGTCGTGGATTTTTGCTCGGCGTCCACATTTTGGCCGTTTGGTCCAACGTCGATGTAACCATCACACGTGAGACGCTAGTCGTATTTCCACGAAGTTGTGGATGTTTTCCCAGTTTCCATGTTTTGGCCGTTTGGTTCAACGTCTCGCCCAGATTTGGCATGTTTTCAGCGTAACCGACACACGTGAGACGCTAGTCGTGTTTTCCACGATGTCGGGCTGTTTTCCACGATGTCGTGGATTTTGGCCAGGTGTCCACGTTTTGTCCGTGCGGTCCAACGTCTCGCCCAGATTTGCCATGTTTTCAGTGTAACCTACACACGTGAGACGTTGTTCGAGGTTTCCACGATGTCGTGGATTTTTTCCTAGTGTCCACATTTGGCCGTTCGGTCCAATGTCTCGCTCACATTTGGCATGTTTTCGGTGTAACCATCACACTAGAGACGCTAGTCATGTTTTCCATGATGTCGTGGATTTTTTCCCGGTGTCCATGTTTTGGCCGTTCGGTCCAACGTCTCGCCCAGATTTGGCATGTTTTTGGTGTAACCGTCACACAGGAGACGCTAGTCGTGTTTTCCACGATGTCGTGGATTTTTGCGCGGTGTCCATGTTTGGACTGTTCGGTCCAAGGCCTCGCCCAGATTTGGCATGTTTTTGGTGTAACCGTCATACGGGAGACGCTTGTCGTGTTTTCCACGATATCATGGATTTTTTCCCGGTGTCAAGGCTTTGGCTGTTCGGTCCAACGTCTCGCCCAGATTTGTCCTTTTTTCGGTGTAACCATCACACGGGAGAAGCTTGTCGTGTTTTCCACAAGGTCGTGGATTTTTTCCTGGTTTCTATGTTTTAGCCGTTCGATTCAACGTCTCGCCTAGATTTGGCCTGTTTTCAGCGTAACTGACCCACGTGATACGCTAGTCGTGTTTTCCACGATGTCAGGCCGTTTTTCATGATGTCGTGGATTTTTTCCTGGTGTCCATGTTTTGGCCGTTCGGTCCACCGTCTCGCCTAGATTTAGCCTATTTTCGGTGTAACGGTGACACGGGAGACGCTAGTCGTGTTTTCCATGATGTCGTGCTTTTTTCCCGGTTTCCACATTTTGGCTGTTCGGTTCATCGTATAGGCCATATTTGGCTTGTTTTTAGTGTAACGAACACACATGAGACGCTAGTCGTGTTTTCCACGATGTCCGGCGGTTTTCCATGAAGTCGTGGATTTTTTCCCCGTGTCCATGTCTTGGCCGTTCGGTTCAACGTCTCGCCCAGATTTGGCATGTTTTCAGCGTAACCGACACACGGGAGATGCTAGTCGTGTTTTCCACGATGTCAGGTCGTTTTCCACGATGCCGTGGATTTTTGCCCGATATCCATGTTTTGGCCGTTTGGTCCAACGTCTCGCCTAGATTTGGCATGTTTTCGGTGTAACCATCACATGGGAGACGTTAGTCGTGTTTTCCACGATATTGTGGATTCTTTCCTGGTGTCCATGTTTTGGCCGCTCGGTCCAATGTCTCGCCCACATTTGGCATGTTTTTGATGTAACTGTTACACGAGAGACGCTAATCATGTTTACCATGCTGTCGTAGATTTTTCCCGGTGTCCATGTTTTGGCTGTTCGGTCCAACGTCTCGCCCAGATTTGGCATGTTTTCGGTGTAACCGTCACACGGGAGACGCTAGTCGTGTTTTCCACAATGTCGTGGATTTTTGCTAGGCGTCCACATTTTGGCCGTTCGGTCCAACGTCTCGCTCAGATTTGGCATGTTTTCGATGTAACCATCACACGTGAGACGCTAGTCGTATTTCCACGAAGTTGTGGATGCTTTCCCAGTTTCCATGTTTTGGCCGTTCGGTTCAACGTCTCGCCCAGATTTGGCATGTTTTCAGCGTAACCGACACACGTGAGACGCTAGTCGTGTTTTCCACGATGTCGTGGATTTTGGCCAGGTGTCCACGTTTTCTCCGTGCGGTCCAACGTCTCGCCCAGATTTGGCATGTTTTCAGCGTAACCTACACACGTGAGACGCTAGTCGTGTTTTCCACGATGTCGTGGATTTTTTCCTAGTGTCCACGTTTGACCGTTCGGTCCAATGTCTCATCCACATTTGGCATGTTTTCGGTGTAACCATCACACTGGAGACGCTAGTCATGTTTTCCATGATGTCGTTGATTTTTTCCCGGTGTCCATGTTTTGGCCGTTCGGTCCAACGTCTCGCCACGATTTGGCCTGTTTTTGGTGTAACCGTCACACATGAGACGCTAGTCGTGTTTTCCACGTTGTCGTGGATTTTTGCGCGGTGTCCATGTTTTGACTGTTTGGTCCAAGGCCTCGCCCAGATTTGGCATGTTTTCGGTGTAACCGTCACACGGGAGACGCTTGTCGTGTTTTTCCACGATATCATGGATTTTTTCCCGATGTCCAGGCTTTGGCCGTTCGGTCCAACGTCTCGCCCAGATTTGTCCTTTTTTCGGTGTAACCATCACACGGGAGACGCTTGTCGTGTTTTCCACAAAGTCGTGGATTTTTTCCTGGTTTCTATGTTTTAGCCGTTCGATTCAACGTCTCGCCTAGATTTGGCCAGTTTTCAGCGTAACCGAACCACGTGATACGCTAGTCGTGTTTTCCACGATATCAGGCCGTTTTTCATGATGTCGTGAATTTTTTCCCGGTGTCCATGTTTTGGCCGTTCGGTCCAACGTCTCGCCCAGATTTAGCCTATTTTTGATGTAACCGTGACACGGGAGACGCTAGTCGTGTTTTCCACGATGTCGTGGTTTTTCCCCGGTTTCCACGTTTTGGCTGTTCGGTTCATCGTATAGCCCATATTTGGCTTGTTTTCAGTGTAACGAACACACATGAGATGCTAGTCGTGTTTTCCACGATGTCGGGCGGTTTTCCATGAAGTCATGGATTTTTGCCTAGTGTCCATGTCTTGGCCGTTCGGTTCAACGTTTCGCCCAGATTTGGCATGTTTTCAGCGTAACCGACACGCGGGAGATGCTAGTCGTGTTTTCCACGATGTCAGGCCGGTTTCCACGATGTCGTGGATTTTTGCCCGGTGTCCATGTTTTGGCCGTTTGGTCCAACGTCTCGCCCTGATTTGGCATGTTTTCGGTGTAACCGTCAGTCCGTCACATGGGAGACGCTAGTCGTGTTTTCCACAATGTCATGGATTTTTTCCTGGTGTCCATGTTTTGGCCGTTCAGTCCAATGTCTCGCACACATTTGGCATGTTTTTGATGTAACTGTTACATGAGAGACGCTAATCATGTTTACCACGCTGTCGTAGATTTTTCCCGGTGTCCATGTTTTGGCCGTTCGGTCCAACGTCTCGCCCAGATTTGGCATGTTTTCGGTGTAACCGTCACACGGGAGACGCTAGTCGTGTTTTCCACAATGTCGTGGATTTTTGCCCGGCGTCCACGTTTTGGCCCTTCGGTCCAACGTCTCGCCCAGATTTGGCATGTTTTCGATGTAACCATCAAATGTGCCACGCTAGTCGTATTTTCCACGAAGTTGTGGATGTTTTTCCAGGTGTCCACGTTTTCTCCGTGCGGTCCAACGTCTCACCCAGATTTGGCATGTTTTCAGCGTAACCGACACACGTGAGATGCTAGTCGTGTTTTCCACGATGTCGGGCCGTTTTCCAAGATGTCATGGATTTTGGCCAGGTGTCCACGTTTTGTCCGTGCGGTCCAACGTCTCGCCCAGATTTGGCATGTTTTCAGCGCGACCTACACACGTGAGACGTTGTTCTAGGTTTCCACGATGTCGTGGATTTTTTCCTAGTGTCCACGTTTGGCCGTTCGGTCCAATGTCTCGCCCACATTTGGCATGTTTTCGGTGTAACCATCACACTAGAGACGCTAGTCATGTTTTCCATGATGTCGTGGATTTTTTCCTGGTGTCCATGTTTTGGCCGTTCGGTCCAACGTCTCGCCGAGATTTGGCCTGTTTTTGGTGTAACCGTCACATAGGAGACGCTAGTCGTGTTTTCCACGAAGTCGTGGATTTTTTCCTGGTTCGGTCCAAGGCCTCGCCCAGATTTGGCATGTTTTCGGTGTAACCGTCACACGGGAGACGCTTGTCGTGTTTTCCACGATATCATGGATTTGTTCCCGGTGTCCAGGCTTTGGCCGTTCGGTCCAACGTCTCGCCTAGATTTGTCCTTTTTCGGTGTAACCATCACACGGGAGACGCTTGTCGTGTTTTCCACGAAGTCGTGGATTTTTTCCTGGTTTCTATGTGTTAGCCGTTCGGTTCAACGTCTCGCCCAGATTTGGCATGTTTTCAGCGTAACCGACACACGTGAGACGCTGGTCATGTTTTTCATGATGTCGTGCCGTTTTCCACGATATCGTGGATTTTTGCAAGGTAATGCAGCCCGTCCTACGGACGCTCCTACATCTACACCAACAAGTCCCCCCAAGTGGACCCATGACTCGTGCCCGAGCCAAACTCCTACAAGCTAAGGTGAACTCGCTCCTCTCCTCGTGCCAATTTGATACTTCCTTGGATGGTATGTTACTTCATGCAATTACCCTATGCATCATCAGGTACGAAGCTTGGACACATCACCAAGTACCCAAGGACGGATAACAAGGAGCAGAGCATGAAGCAGGAACCGCTGCAGCTGCTCAGACCGGAGTCTTCGGTCTGCCCACACCGAAGTCTTCGGTCCACCAAAGTCTCCGGCCTGAAGACACCGGAGTCTCCGGCCCCACCTGTGGTCTAGCCCCTGCACCGGGCCTTGGAACAATCTGAAGGCCCCTTCGGATGCTGGTCCGGAGACCGACCAGAATCTCCGGTCCAGACCGGAGTCTCCGGTCCACCACACCGAAGTCTCCGGACCGACCGTTGCCAGGCATGTAAAAGGCCTTTGGGCCTGCGGTCCATGTACCCCTTAGTCCGTCCAGAACTTGTCTTTTATTCCTAAAGTACCCCTGTTTAAGTGGTTGGCCTATATATAGTCCCCCACCTAAATTGTAAACCCTAGGCACGATATTGGAGTTAGTGGAAACCCCTTTGTGGATCTATGTAATTCTTGCCTCATGCTCCTTGACCAAGGAGCACCAATATCACCAAACCTCGTTGGAGTTTGCATCGTGCCTCCGCGTTGTACAAGGCCTTGGCATCGGTGTCCCTTTGCCAAGACGTCAATATCTCACCGAGTCTCCCAATTCGTTGTGCCAGTTCGAGAGAGAGTCCTCCGCCCGACGCCGATCCTAGGGATTGCGTCGGACCGGTTACCGCCGGCGTGAGCTATTGGTGTGTATCGTGGTTTTGTGTCTGTGTGTGTTCATCACGTTCTTCTTGCGTCAGTTCGTGATGTTCATTTTCCCCTCCTATCCCCGCACTCCATCCTCGATTTGAAAGGGAATCGTGAAAGATCGGGCCACCCTAGAGGTTTGCCCTCAACATATTGGTATCAAGAGCTTTGTTTCTCACGATTTCCCCCACAAAATTTTCTTCTATCCACCAAAAATTCGAAAATCCCCAAAAAACAGCCCATATTTGCCTTTGGATCGATCTCTTGATTTGGAGTGTTATTTGTGGTTTTGATCCGACCAAACCTTGTCTTAGGTGTTGGTCCAGCTTTATCCTACGTTTTCCCAGCCCAATTTGGCCAATTTTTCGAGGATTTGAGGACCCAAGGCGTCGATTTCCGCTCAAGAACACAAGCAGTTCGCGATCTGACTCCAGACCGGAGTCTCCAGCCTGCACACCAGAGTCTCCGGCCAACACCGGAGTTTCCAGCCTACCCACACCGGAGTCTTCGGCCTGCACCGGAGTTTCCAGCCTGAAACCCCGGAGTCTCCGGCCTGACGCCTGATTTTGACAGTTTTGCCTCTAATCTTGCATTGGCTAATTTCTTCTTATTTGTTTGTGCCCGTGTGCATGTCGTCAACTAACAACAAGCTTCTGCATCAACAACCCCCGCGCTCATCGACACCACGGCCCACGAACGTGATCCCGCACCACCGACGCCAAGTTCATCATCAAAGAAGGTATAACCTGCGTCACCTTGTTAACCCCTATCTTCCTTGTGCGTACCTATCCCATGAGAGTGGCTCATCTTGTGTTTGCTTGAGCATTGTGCATTTGTCCTTGGATAGTGAGTGTGCAAGAGCAATATCAAGTGTGACTAGGTATCATCTAGGGAGAGCAAAAAAAAGAAAAAGATACAAAGAAAAGCAAAAGAAAAATAGTCTCCCATTGCCAAAGAGAGTCTCAAAGCTTGTAAGCAAGAGAGAAAGAAGAGCGCCCAAGACAAGTGCACAAATCTGTTGCTCATTTTCCCTCTTTGCAAACGAGCCACGGTCTCTCCTTGCATTGGCACGACAATGAGCTTAGTCTTCGTTAGGACATTTTGTTTGCTCATTTTCATAGTCGTTTCAATCCCAACTTTCTCCACGTGTGTGTACATAGTCGTAGGTTCCCGTCACCCTTTTGAGTTGTTGACCTTCGCCTTTGACTTGAGTTTTGTTGGATTTTACCCACTTTTGACTATCCCTTTTCTTTTGGTTGGTTCTTTGGCATTCCACAATCCTAACCTACCACCAACAAGCTTTTGAGAGTTAGTTCTTTCTTTAGTGTGAGTTTTCTTTGCAATTCCACTTTGCACGCTTATAGCTCTCACTTGTGGTTTCTAGTTTGGTGCAATCCCCAAGGTGAGGTACAAGGCCAACACCACCATATTACACTTCCATATACAATACTTGTGTGTCTTGCATGATGGATAGGCACGGTGAGCCGAGCCAACCACCTCCCCAAGAAGAAGATCAAGGACCGTACATGACGCGCGCGAGTCACTTCATCGTCCGACAAGAGTTCTGTGAACGTTGCCAAGCCCTTGAGACGCGACAAGATGAACAATTTGGCGAGACGCAAGCCGAGTTCAAGAACATCGACAACCGCTTTGATGGCCTCAAAAGGCAAATGCAAGCAATGCATCACAACTTCGGCCACCAAAATGAGTCGCTTCAACGCTCTGTCGCTGAAACAAATGACAATCTTCAACGCCTCATCGACAGAATGGCAAGACCTCGTTCACGTGCTTCAAGATCTTCGAGTTCTTCGCGTTGTCATGCACCTCCGCAACAAGATGTACCTCCAAGTGCTCCAAGACGCAACAATGCCCCTGTGGTTGAAGATGGAACCTCTTTGAACTATGTACTTTCCCCACGGCACGCCGCAATGTCAAGCTATGATGGTGACCTCTCTTTAAGGCCACGAGCACGGCAAGAAGCACACCGTCATCACGCAAGGGCACTAGTGATCCAACAAGAGCAACCACAAGAGGAACCACAAGTGTAACCGCAAGTCTACCACCATCGACCGCGACACATACTTGACACAACAAGTGATGACTCCAAGATCCTCCTCCTCATCATCAACGTCATGAACGTCAACAATGACACCATGGTCATCACGAGGGGCCTCCTCCACCTCAACAAAACTTGGAGCGTCAAGTGATACAAGTTGAGCGACGCCCACCACGTCAAGAGGCTCATGACCATGTTCTTCGCCGTGAGGCCAATGTGCCTAGCCAACATCACCAACCGAGGAATGAGCCTCCTCTTCGTCATCAACCGCGTCAAGAGGCTCAACACCCTCGCCACCATGAGGCCCAAGCTACTCAACCACGTCAACAACCGTGCCAAGCGCAAGAGCAAGCTCCTCAACAACAATATCAAGAGCAAGCCCCGCAACAAGGTCGCGAGAACCAAGTTCCACCTCCCCAACTACAAGATCATCAACAAGGTCACCAAGCTCATCGCAATGACCGCAACGATGAAGAAATTTTAGCAAGCTCAATTTCACAATGCCCAAGTTCACTGGATCCAGTGACCCCAAAGAATACCTCTCGTGGGAACTCAAAGTCGACAAGATCTTCCGCATGCACAACTATAGCAATGAAAAGATGGTCGCCATGGCTTTACTTGAGTTTGATGATTACGCCAACCTTTGGTGGGAACAAGTTCAAGTTGCTCGTGATGCAAGACAAGAACCGCCAATCACAACTTGGCATGACATGAAGGCTCACATGAGTTCTCGGTTCGTCCCCGCACACTACACGCGTGACCTCTTCAACAACCTTCAAGCGCTTCATCAAGGGACAAAGACCGTGGAAGAGTACTTCAAGGAAATGGAACTCAACTTGATTCACGCCAACATTGATGAACGCATGGAGCAAATAATGGCACGTTTCCTTAGTGTCTTGAATCACCCAATCAAGCGCATTGTCGAGTTCCAAACATACAACACCATGGTTGAGCTTGTGCACATCGCAACAAAGGCTGAACATCAAGTGCAAGAGGATATCAAGTACAACAAGCCCAAGAAATACTTCACCTACAAGCAAACTTCAACCCCTACACCAACAACTTTCAATGGAAGCTCCTCAAGTACCTCCAAGCCTTCCTTCAAGCCCACACTTCCTCAAGGAAAACTGCCCCCAAGTGGCAAGCAAGCAAAGAGTGATAGACCTTTCAATGGTGAATGCTACAAGTGTGGAGGTCAAGGAGACAAGTCGGCCGAATGTGGAAACAAGAAAGTCTTGTTCCTCCATGACAATGGTGATGAAGAGTACTTGAGTGAAGATGAGTTTGATGCCCGTGTCAAGGACGCAATGGCAAGGCAACGAGTGGAAGATGATCCAGAACTCCTCATGTCTGAACATGACGCAAGTCCATCGCTTTTCGGCACAAGGATCTTGACCACTCAAGCACAAGAGCATGAAGACCAACGCTCCAATATCTTCCAAACACGAGCCGGCATCAATGGCAAATCTATAAAGGTGATCATTGATGGAGGGAGTTGTCACAAACTTGCTAGCACCGAGTTGTGTGAGAAGCTCAACCTCACCCTCCATCCACACAAGCACCCCTACCACGTGCAATGGCTAAGTGACCAAGGGGCTGTGAAGATCAAGCATACTGTATCGGTATCCTTCGCCATTGGTCCTTACAAAGATACGGTGGAGTGTGATGTGGTTCCTATGACAGTTTGCCACATGCTTCTTGGTCGACCATGGCAATTTGACAAGGCTGCTCAACATGATGGTCGCACCAATGTATACACCTTCAAATGGCTCAACAAAACATGTGTTTTGCAACCGATGACTCCTAGCCAAATAATTGCGGACAATGCAAAGGGTTTAGTGAGGGCGCAAAGCACAACACCTACTTGTGAGAATGTAGCACCCCAGTAAAACCACTACTAGAAAATCGCATGTTATTTTTATTTTGTGCATCATCATGACCACATGCTCATGTCATCATGTCGCATTGCATTTGAGCATCGTCATCATCATGCATCCTTTTACCTAAAACTATTTTTCCAAAACCCTATATTTGTTTTATAAATATCCCCCATCTTTATTTCAAATCAAACCCCGGTCCTTCCAGATACTTTATTTGCCTCAAAACTAATGCTAAAGTCTCTGAAAAATAAACTAAATATTTTATCGTGGGAGGCAGCCACAGGCTAGGCCTAACAGCCCAGCCCACAGCCACCTACCACCCCAGTCAAACCCTAACCCTGTACTAGATCCGAACCCCCACCTAATCTCCTCGCAGCCGCCGCAGCAGCCATCCCGCACGCACCCTGGACACCCTACTCGTGGTGCCACCGATGTGCATCGCACACATGCAAGCCGCAATGCCACGGAACACGCACGCGGTCACGTGCCAGCGTGACCCCACCCCGCATGCGACTCCTGTTCCACCTTGCACCACCAGCGTGCGCCCTACACGTGAGAGACGCGACCCACACGTCACGCCAGCCCGATCCCTCGACCCCGCAAACCTCGGCCCCACATCGACCCACTTTGATGCTCCCCACCTACCGCTAGCGACTAACACGGCCCACCCCGCGGGATCCTCTCCTCCCTTCCCCTGTACCCACCGCCTCCTCTGCTTGCGGGCACAGCCCGTCCTCTCTAGCGCGTCCGCGGCCCAGGATGACTGCCAGGGCTCCTCCCCATCCCCCTCCTTCCCAGCGCCACCGCCATGGCCACCCCATGCTTCCATTTCGCCGGCGCCCTCGAGCTCTCCTTTGCCGTGTGCCGCTTCTCCTCTTCAACCGATGCCGCTCCACCTCGCTGTTCCACGCCGGCCCCGAGCGCCTCTGGCCCCGCCCCTCTCCACCTCGGAAGCCGCCAGCGAGCCCAGCTCCTCGACGACCTTGTCGCTCCGCCCCTACCCCACGG
This sequence comes from Avena eriantha, assembly GCA_910589775.1. Classification (NCBI taxonomy): domain Eukaryota; kingdom Viridiplantae; phylum Streptophyta; class Magnoliopsida; order Poales; family Poaceae; genus Avena; species Avena eriantha. The sequence goes on along the minus strand of OU342746.1, from coordinate 67,016,180 downwards.
TCCTTCCTCTGCTCCCGACCAGGCTCTGTCGGTCGCGCCCTCCCTGGTGCTCAACTCACCGCCGGTGTGACGTGCCTCTCCTGTACCTCGCCCTCGACATCGAGTCCAAGCATCGCATGCCACTGCACGTACTCGTCCCCGACCTAGCCTCGGCTCGCCAGCGCCTCTCGATCTTGAACCGGATGTCTGCTGCTGCCTCCTGTGTGTCCGGTAGGGGCCAGGTCCCCTGGGTGAGCTCCTGACCAAGTGTTGTGGTGCCCCGAGCCAATCGGTGGCCATAACGTGTTCCTGTGTTTCTGATGTCAACTCGTTTTGGTGCCATCTTCCGTGTTGATGTAATCTCGTTGCTGCTAAGGTTGAACATCGCTCTATGCAGTTCAAGTTGGGGAGCACGCAGACTACGAGTTTGTCTCGATAAGATCTTGGTCGGCCCATCCCGTCACGGACGACAAGCTCAACGACCTCGAACCGGAACACATCGAGACCGCGGTACCGGAAGTTTTCCCTCGAAGACCGAACCATAGGCACACCAAGTTCTCCTTCACGAAGACCAAATTTAAAGACCCCGATCTCGGAGTTCGAAGATCGAGACCAAACCCGAACCCCTTCGAGCCCCCAAGATCTTCGACCCGAGATGTGATTCCCTTTTCGAGACCCCTATTTTTATAATATGACATTGTCACTTGTTGCATATTAATTAAACATGTTGCATACATATTGTGGGTGTTTGGGGCTATTTCGATGATCACCTAAATTAATTATGGAGGCCAAATGCCGGTTTTTCTAGTCTTAAATTGGCTCCATTTAAATTTGTGTAGCGAACTGATGCCATGTTTTGTCTTATTAAGTCAACATTAAAATTGCGGGGTATCTAAATAACTTGAACCTTCTAATTAATTGTCGGGACCCCGGTTCCGCTTAATTTTGTCTAGTCGCATCGCATCTTTGCCATGTCATACATTATACATGCATCATGCCCGATCTTCTGCCGTAGTATTAAATTGTGCATACGGTGTTTATTTTAGTGCACTTCTTCTCCACCGAGTAGGCCGTTGAGTTGATGCGAGTATCGATAAGTTCTCCGGTGTATCTTCGGCTATGTTTCCCAGGCGAGCATTCTCCCCCTTTCTACCTATTTTGCATTTATAGTCTTTACTTCCTCCAGTTGATCTATTGCTATCCTTGTTGCGATGCTTTAGTTTCCGTGCACCATTTATATTCCTTGCAACCTCTATATTTCCTTGGACACATCCTATTGCCTGTTGATTGATAGACAGTCGGCCTTGCGAGTCGTAGTTGCTTGCTCAGGTGCTGCTTCGCGTCGTTGTCATTCCACCGTTGATAAAAGGTTGGCACATGCTTAATGATAGAGATGCTTAATGGTGGAGATGATCATGACTTTAAATGCAACTATTAAAATGTTGGGAATAGATATAACTAATGAAGAGGCATCAGTGGGCAATAGATGTTATTTGGTTTTTCCACGCTCACTTGTGTCCCGTAGGACCCCGAGTACTTGATACCTGTTCCTTGACTACCGCACTATCCGCATATGGGACCATGAATCCCCTTAGCCAAAGCTTGATTCATTTCTTATTTCTTGGGGCCACAAACTAGTCTGGGGCTTTATTACTATCCTATACTTATGCCATGTTTTACTGCTTTATTTAAGATTGTGCGTGGAGCACCTGTACTGTTGTGGATCGTGCCACGTTTTCGCGGTATCGACACGCCCAGTCACACTTTTGGGTTCCCAGTCGTTTACAGTCATCGTCACAAACCCTGGGTCCGTTCCGGAGCCGGCCAACTTCGTTGCGGGCAGCTTAGTGGGGTGGCCCCCTGAAATCTTTTATGAATCCTGTGATTGCTTTGTCGTGAAAGCCTCGTTGGGTTTTGATTTGGTTTTTCCGAGGTTGATCGTGTGTTTGTTGCTATTTGTGCACCCATGTAGGGTAAATCTTTCTGAAAGCCGTGTCCGCGGTTATGGACGACTTGGAGCACAGTATCTCGATCATAGACAACAATAACTAAAGAAGTGCTATGAATTTGACTTAATATATGTGACTAGTAATCAGCTTCACTACAATGGAATGGATAATAAAATTGCCAACAACTGGTGGAGCTGGGGTGTATCGTCTCTTGTTATGCCTGCCTAGTAAGTATCGCAACTCCAATGGAATGAAATAAAAGTGCCAACAACTGCTGGGTTTGGGATGTCACATGCTAATTGTATCTGACTAGTAAGTACTGCAACTACAACTTAATGGTTAACTAAAATTGCCCACTACTTATGCTATCAGGATGACTCATGCTATCTATATTTGACTAGTAAGTGCTGCAACTATAATAGAATGAATAAAACTGCCAATTGTGTGAGTTCCTCGGTTTGACTTCCTCGTTTGGTCTCGAGGGGGAAATACCAGGATGGGTATGATTGGCGTTAGTATAAGGTTGGTTCTGAATAGGTCTTTCTTATCCCACCCTAATAGCCGACAGCTGAATCGAGTCTCTATAGGTTGTTTAGTGCATGCTTCGTTGCTGCTTCAGTCCATCATACCTATGTAGGCGAGAGCTGCCGAATTCTAGCCTCGCCGTGTACTGGCCTCAGTACTGATGCTCCTCTTTTTCCTTTCCCCTTTGTCGGCACCCCTTTTGTTTTAGCAGGTTTGAGATCAACGTCGTTAGCAGGGTTACCCTTCCGGCTTGGCCTGGGCAGGGTTATGGACGCCATTGGTTATTCTTCAGGGCTCTTGGCTCAATTTTCTTCTTATCCGTACTCGGATGCTGTATCGTTTTCAAGGTGATTTGGATCTTTGAACTGTATATCTGTATTCTTGACTCAGTGAGTCATTGTTGTATATATATCTGTTCTGTGGGTTCCATCGTGGACTATTGTGTAATGATATTACTTTGTTTTCCACCTGCACGAAAGTGCCTGGTGGGCGTCCTTGAATAGTTTCTATCCGGGTTTGGCGAGCAGCGCTAAAACTTGCATAGGGCCAATTCGAGGGTGTTATAGAGAAGAGCGGTGAGAGAGAGAACCACCTCATAGGGAGTGAGAGCCACAAGCCAAACTCAAGTGGAAAAACTAAGAGCGTTCTCCTTGCCACCAAAAGTGAGATGAGAGATGTTCGGAACAACCCATCCATCTTGCACTATGTCCTCCTTTGCAAGGGAATAGCGCAAGGAACTGATGAATTAACCAATGTTCCTCCATCTTTGATGAGTGTTTTGCAGGAATTCAAGGATGTGTTCCCCGAAAAGCTCCGTTATGGACTACCTCCTCTTCGCGGCATCGAACATCGCATTTACCTCATCCCCGGCACACCTCTTCCAAACCGCGCCGCCTACCGCACGAACCCGGAGGAGACAAAGGAGATTGAACGTCAAATCAACCAACTCGTCTCCAAAGGTTTGATCCAAGTTAGCACTAGTCCAAGTGCCGTACCCGTGATTATTGTTCCAAAGACGGATGATACGTTACAGTTATGCATGGACTACCGTCCAATCAATGCTATCACCGTGCATTATCGACATCCCATACCATGTCTCGATGACATGCTTGATGGGTTGTGTGGAGCCACTATTTGTTCGAAAATTGATCTTCGTAGTGGTTACCATCAAATACGCATGGCTGAAGGTGATGAGTGGAAAAGCGCCTTCAAGACCAAACTCGGTCTCCATGAATGGTTGGTTATGCCCTTTGGTTTGTCTAATGCCCCATCCACCTTCATGCGCCTCATGAATCATATTTTGCGTTCTCTCATTGGAAAAAGTGTTGTTGTCTATTTCGATGATATTCTTGTTTATAGGAAATCACTAGAGGACCATATAACACATGTCAAGGAAGTTTTGCAAATCCTTCGACATGAAAAGCTTTATGCTAATCTTCCCAAGTGCACTTTTGCTAAAGTCAAGTTGATTTTTCTTGGATTTGTCGTTTCTTCGAAGGGAATTGAAGTTGATGTTTCCAAGGTAAAGGACATACGAGATTGGCCCATCCCAACAAATGTGAGTGAACTCCGAAGTTTTCATGGGTTGGCCGGTTTCTATCATCGCTTTGTGAAAGACTTTTCAACCATTGCTTGTCCCCTTAATGAATTGACCAAAAAGAATGTCACCTTCGTGTGGGGCAAAGCACAACAAAAAGCTTATGATGAACTTAAAAAGAGGCTCACCGAAGCACCTCTCCTTGCGTTACCGGATTTCACAAAAACTTTTGAGATAGAGTGTGATGCTAGTGGTATTTGCATTGGAGGAGTCCTTATGCAAAACGGATGTCCTATAGCCTACCATAGCAAGAAACTTGATGGTGATCGCCTCAACTATCCGATTTATGACAAAGAGCTTTTTGCCTTAGTTCGTGTCCTTCAAGTTTGGCAACACTACCTTTGGCCCAAGGAATTTATCATACATTCCGACCACGAGTCGTTGAAATATCTCAAAGGCCAAGCTAACTTGAGCAAGAGACACGCTAAGTGGGTTGAGTACATGGAGTCTTTTCTGTACATTGTCTAGTATAAGAAGGGCAAAGATAATGTAGTTGCGGACGCATTGTCTCGCAAACATACAAGCCTTCTTACGAGACTTGAAATCAATGTGTTGGGTCTTGAGGAAATAAAATCTTTGTATGCTTCCGATCCGTTCTTTGAACCAATTTTTGCGAAGTGCTCCAATGACAAAGGAGTTAATGATTTCTATTTGCATGAGGGCTTTCTATTTAAACAAAACAAGCTATGCATTCCGAAGTCGTCGCTTCAACTTTTGCTTCTCCAAGAATCTCATGGTGGAGGCCTCATGGGTCACTTTGGCCGTAACAAGCCATTGGACATGCTCTCCACTCACTACTTTTGGCCCAAGATGAAGCGCAACGTGGAGCGCTACGTTCAACGATGCACGACATGTGTTCAAGCTAAGTCGCAAGCTAATCCCTATGGTCTTTATATGCCATTGCCTATTCCTCACACACCTTGATCCGACATTAGCATGGATTTCGTGTTAGGATTACCTATATCTAAGCATGGTCATGACTCTATATTTGTTGTTGTGGATCACTTTTCCAAAATGGCACACTTCATACCGTGCCATAAGACTGACGATGCTTCACATGTTGCAAATCTGTTTTTCAGGAAATCGTCCGTCTTCACGGTGTGCCAAGGACAATCGTCTCCGACCGCGACGTCAAATTCATGAGCTACTTATGGCAGACCCTCATGGCCAAGCTCGGTGTCAAGCTCTTCTTTTCATCCGCATCACATCCTCAAACTGATGGCCAAAAGTTGTCAACCAAAGCCTCGGAACTCTCCTTCATGTGTTGATCAAGAAAAACCTGAAGGATTAGGAGCAATGCATTCCACACGCCGAGTTCGCCTACAATCGAGCCAAGCACTCAACAACCTAGATGAGTCCATTCATGATCGTCTATGGTTTCGAGCCCCTCACCGCACTCGACATCCTACCACTACCTCTCCATGAGCGAACGAACATGGACGTCGAGAAACACGCACAAGCTATGAAGAAACTTCATGAAGAAACAAGAGCTACTATCGAACAACAAGTACTTCACCAAGCTTCAAGGTTAAACAAGGACAAGAAGGAGATGATCTTTGAAGAAGGTGACCTTGTGTGGATACACCTAAGCAAAGACCGCTTCCCCAAGGAACGTGCTCCAAGCTCAAGCCAAGAGGAGATGGTCCCTTCAAGGTCCCCAAAAGAATAAACAACAACGTGTACATCATCGACATATCGACCTCCAAGTACCTTGCAAGTAATACTTTCAATGTCAAGGATCTCTCACCCTACCATGGAGATGTTCAAGATGATAACTATGAAGAGTCGAGGATGACTCTTTCCCAAGGGGGGGGAGCTGATGCGGCCCGTCCTACGGATGCTCCTACATCTACACCAACAAGTCCCCCGAGTGGACCCATGACTCGTGCCCGAGCCAAACTCCTACAAGCTAAGGTGAACTCGCTCCTCTCCTCGTGCCAATTTGGTACCTCCTTGGATGGTATGCTACTTCATCCAACTGCCCTATGCATCATCAGGTATGAAGCTTCGACACATCACCAAGCACCCAAGGATGGAGAACAAGGAGCAGAGCATGAAGCAGGAGCCGCTGGAGCTGCTCAGACCGGAGTCTCCGGTCTGCGCACACCGGAGTCTTCGGTCCACCAAAGTCTCCGGCCTGAAGACACCGGAGTCTCCGGCCCCACCTCTGGTCTGCCCCCTGCACCAGGCCCTAGGACAATCTGAAGGCCCCTCCGGAGGCTGGTCCGGAGACCGACCGGAGTCTCCGGCTGAGACCGAAGTCTCCGGTCCACTACACTGGAGTCTCCGGTCCGACGGTCGCCAGGCATGTAAAGGCCTTTGGGCCTGCGGCCCATGTACCCCTTAGTCCGTCCAGAACTTGTCATTTATTCCTAAAGTACCCATGTTTAAGTGGTTGGCCTATATATAGTCCCCCACCTCCATTGTAAACCCTAGGCATGATATTGGAATTAGTGGAAACCCCTTTGTGGATCTATCTAATTCTTGCCTCATGCTCCTTGACTAAGGAGCACCAATATCCCCAAACCTCGTTGGAGTTTGCATCGTGCCTCCGCGTTGTACAAGGCCTAGGCATCGGTGTCCCTTTGCCTAGACGTCAAGATCTCACCGAGTCTCCCATCTCGCCGTGCCGGTTCGAGAGAGAGTCCTCCGCCTGACGCCGATCCTAGGGATTGAACTGAACCGGTTACCGCCAGTGTGAGCTATTGGTGTGTATCGTGGTTTTGTGTGTGTGCGTTCTTCGTGTTCTTCATGCATGTGTTCGTCGTGTTCATCCTCCCCTCCTCTCCCCGTACTCCATCCTCGATTTGAAAGGGAATCGTGAAAGATCAGGCCACCCTAGAGGTTTACCCTCAACACCTAGATTTGGCATGTTTTTGGTATAACCATCAAACGGGAGATGCTAGTCGTGTTTTCCAAGATGTCGTGGATTTTTTCCCGGTGTCCACGTTTTGGCCGTTTGGTCCATCGTCTCGCCAGATTTGGCCTATTTTTGGTGTAACCGTCACACGGGAGACGCTAGTCGTGTGTTCCATGATGTCGTGGATTTTTTCTCGGTTTCCACATTTTGGCTGTTGGGTTCATCGTATAGCCTAGATTTGGCTTGTTTTCAGTGTAACGAAGACACGTGAGACGCTAGTCGTGTTTTCCGCGAAGTCGTGGATTTTTTCTCGGTTTCCATGTTTTAGCCGTTCGGTTCGACGTCTCGCCTAGATTTGGTATGTTTTCAGCGTAACCGACACATGTGAGACGCTAGTCGTGTTTTCCACGTCGTGCCATTTTCCACGATATCGTGTATTTTTGCCAGGTGTCCACGTTTTGTCCGTGCAGTCCAACGTCTCGTCTAGATTTGGCATGCTTTTAGTGATGTAGCCCAACATACGGAAACCACCTTTGGTCCACATCATGCCACACTAATCATCACTCCAAAGGTGAAGTCCTTCCATGCTTTGCCTTTCATTGGTTATGATGCGAATGGAATCCTACTTGAGACAAATGCCAATGATGTGACTAGGTCCATGAACATGATGCCAAGAAGATGCAGCAAGGATGGCCCTGAAGCCAAGACACCCAAGCAAGAGGCCTGGAAGAGAAGACGCAGGAAGCTGCTGAAGCAGGACCAGAGTCTCCGGATCAGTAGACCGTAGTCTCCGGTCTACCACACCGGAGTCTCCCGCCCGTCTCCGGAGCGAGCCCCGAACCTGTGCCTGGGACAGGCTGAGACCCCCTCCGGAGGCGACACCAGAGACAGACCAGAGTCTCCGGCCCACATCGGAGTCTCCGCACCCCACACCGGAGTCTCCGGACCAAGCATCGTCGGCCTGTGCACCTTAAGCTAGGCTTCGCCCATGTAACGCCCTAAACTTCCTGCTTATGCCTATTTTACCCCTAGCTCGTGGCTGGCCTATATATATGCCCCTACCCCTCCTTAAAACCCTAGAGATGATGATGAATTGAGGCATGTGCCAAACCCTAGATGGGAACCCCCTCTCATTAGTAAAATCTATGAGTTGTACAAGGCCTTGGAGTCGGTGCCCTTCTCCAAGTTGTCAAGACCCTCCTCAAGTGTTTGGTCTCCCCCTATCAAGCATTCTAGTAGTGCTTGGTATCTCCCCTTTGGGATTCTACTTGGTTGCTACTCTCTCCTTGATTTGGATTCTACCATCCGCTTGCCGATCTCTCCTTTGGTGATTCTACCGCAAGGTCTCCCGCCGAGGATTCTATTGGATTGGTTGTTCGAACCAACGGGAGCAAATCGAATTGGGTGTGATTTGGCGTGTGTTTGTATCTTTACCTTGCATTCGAGTTGTGTTCATCATATTCATCGTGTTTTCCCTCACTTCCGCCTCAAATCCGTGAAGATCGGGCCACTCCAAGGGTAAATCCACAAGGAGACCCATAACAACTAGTATCAGAAAGTTTTGGTTGCCACGGATTTGACTTCGCCCTTCGATTTCCACCATAAATTAAAAAATGCCAAAAATACAGCCCCAAATTGCTTTTGGATCGATCTCTTGTTTTGGTGAGTTGATTGTGGTTTTATTCCAATAGAAACTTGTCTTTGGAGTTGGTCTACTTGTGCCCATGCGTTTCCCAGCCCATTTTGGTCGAAATTTTCTGGATTTGAGGGTTCAAGGGCCGAATTTATGCTCAAGAACACGAGTTGTTCGTCGCGCTGCCTCTAGACTGGAGTTTCCGGACCGGCAGACCGGAGTCTCCGGCCCAGACCGGAGTTTCTGGACCGCAAGACCGGAGTCTCTGGCCGACACCGGAGTGTCTGGCCCAGAAACACCGGAGTCTCCGGCCCTGACAAAAAATTTGACCCCCTTTTCCTTTTTCGACTAATTTCCTTTTGACGTTTGTGTTTCGTGTGCGTGTCTGTCAACGAACGAAAGCTTCCGCAATGCGTCGCACTAGACATCGACACCACGGAACTTGAACCATCCCTCCACCAACGGTTGCAAGTGCGACATCACCACAAGGTATAACTTGCACCAACCTTGTTAACCCCTTCTTCCTTTGTGTGTTACCTAACCTATCAAGAGTAGCTCATCTTGTGTTTACCGAAGCATTGTGCGCTTGATCTTGCATAAGTCATAGTGTAGAGGCAATAACATAAACTTGACTCCATAGCATAGCAAAGAAAGAGGTACAAAAAAAGCTTATAAGCAAACCAAAAAGAGAAAGATACCAATACAAAAGAGAGTCCAAAGCTTCTAAGAAAGAGTGCGAGCAAGAGCAAGGCAAGCGTACAAATCCGTTGCTTCTCCATCTTTTGGCAAACGGGCTACGGTCTCTCCTAGTGTTGGCACGACACCGAGCATTAGTCTTCGTTAGGACCAATTTTGTTCGTTGCTCATTTTCATAGTCGTGTTAGCCACATTAATCTCCAACGTGTGTGTATAGTCGTAGGTTCTCGTCACCCTTTTGACCTTTTCCTTTGACTTTGTTTTTGGTTGGATTTTACCCACTTTTGACAATAACCTTTTCGTTTGGTTGTTCCATTTGCTATCCATCTTCCTACCCATCCACCATAGGCCTTTGTGTGTGTGTGTCTTGTGTATTCGCTTTGCTCTCGGCAAGAACAACCTTTCCAATTTTTGACTTGGTGAGGCAAGGTAGCACATACCATTCCACCAATACCACCCTCGTTTCACTTATGGTCAAACAACATGTCTAGGGAAAGCGGTGAAAGCAGAGATGGCAACTTCAACAACCAAGATGGTTTTGCCACGCGCCACAACTTATGGGTGCAACACCAAGAATTCAATGCCCAATTTGAGAGGCTTGAGAACTGGCTTGATGAAACTTTTCAAGAATTCGACTACTGTGACCGGCAACACCAAGTGGAGCACAATGCTCAATTCCAAGCTCTTCACCAAGCTATTGCCAACCTCGGCAACCATCATGGACACCATTCAAGCTCGTCAGTTCGTCTCACGCGTGCTCCTCAAGTCATCATGGCGACCCCTCGCGCTCCCATTCTCATCATGGAGAACCCCACCACCATAATGGGGGACATCAAGCTCGTCATCGCCATGAACAAGTGGTTGAGCCACAACATCAAAAACCGCACCACGCAAGACGTCATCGACACCATGATCACCAGGCACATCCACAAAACCAAGAAGAACATGGTCGCCCTCCACAACAAGCTATGGTACAAGCACCACCACCACCCCAAGAACAAGAACGCCATGGTGAACACAACCGCATTGATAGGCGCCAACACCCGAACCATGACCATCGCCATCAACAACAAATTCATCGAGCACCACAATGGGATACCAGTGATGATGACAAGGCTGCACACCACGCGAGATGCAACAACCGCTATGCTCAACCCCACCATCGTCATCAACAACCAATGAATGCAAATGATCCCGAGCAAAGGCGTAGAAGAGACTTTGCGCATTAAGCTCCTCCTCGACCACCACGTGCACCAAGTGAAGCGAGCTTAAGGCAAGATCGCCGCAACTACCACCGTGAACATGAAGAGGGCAAGTTTGAGAAGCTCAAGTTCATTATGCCCAAGTTCAAGGGAGAAGAAGACGCCGATGCATACATTGATTCGGAGCTCAAAGTTGACAAGATCTTCCGAGTCCACAACTACTCCGAAGAGAAGAAAGTTGCAATGGCATCCCTTGAGTTTGAGGACTATGCAAATGTTTGGTGGGAAGACTTCCAAAAGAACCGCGAGAAGAATGAGGAACCTCCAATTGAAACTTGGACCGAGATGAAGGAAGTGATGTACACACGCTTCGTCCCCGAGCATTATCGCCAAGATCTCTTCGACAAGCTACAAAACTTGAAACAAGGGACCAAGTCAATTGAAGTGTTCTACAAGGAAATGGAGAAAACCATGATGCGAACTGATGTGAGAGAACTCGAAGAGCAAACCATAGCAAGGTTCCACAACGGTTTGAGCCGCCCAATAAGAAAGATTGTTGACTTTCAACTGTACAAGAACCTCACCGAGCTCCTCCATCAAGCTACCAAAGCTGAGCGGCACTTGCAAAAGGAGAATGCATACGAAAAGCAAAAATCATATTTTCCATCCATCAATGCAAATTCTCCCGCAAAGACAACAAACCAAGCAACGAGCTCATCCAAGCAAGAAAAGACTGTGATAGCACCCTCCTCCAACACGACATCGGATAGTCAAGTCACTTGCTGCAAGTGTGGAGTGAAAGGTCACAAGTCATATGAGTGCACCAACTCACGAGTGATGCTTACAGATGAGAATGGCACAACTTACTCCATAAGTGAAGAGGAGTATGAAGCTCTCACTCAACGAGTTATTGCAAGGACAGCCGCAATGGAAGAGGATGATACACTTGTATGCGAGCATGATTCATGCCCCGCACTTGTCATAACACAAATCTCGCCAACAAACTCCATCCCAAGAGAGGACCAACGCCTCAATATATTCCAAACTCGTGCCGGAATTAATGGCAAGTCCATAAAAGTGATCATCGATGGAGGTAGTTGCCAAAACCTCGCAAGTATGGAGCTTTGTGAGAAACTAAAGTTGCAATGCATAGAGCACCCTCACCCCTACCATGTCCAATGGCTTGATGACAATGGAGCACTCAAGATAACATCAAAGGTCCACGTCCGCTTCAAGATTGGACCATATGAAGACACCGTCTAGTGTGATGTCGTGCCAATGTCCGTCTGCCACATGTTACTTGGAAGGCCATGGCAATACGATAAAGGAGCAATGCATCATGGTTCCACCAACCAATACTCCTTCAAGTGGAATGACAAGAAATTGGTGCTCCAACCCATGATGCCTAGCCAAGTCATCGCATTCAACATGACACCCGTCAACAAGATAAAGCAAGCTAAAGACCCTTGTGAGACGAGTGGTGAGAGAGTGAACCACCATCAAGAGAGTGACTGCTACAAGCCAAAAATGAGTGGAAAAATCATGAGTGCCACGATGCAAGCCACAAAATGTGAGAAGATAGACTTGAGTGTGACCCATACTAACAATCATTCATACAATTCTCTCTCTTTGTTGTCGGTTTTACAAGGTACCCTAGATACACCACCAACTACAAGGATAAGGCTACAAGATCTCCAACCACAACATGATGGCAAGATGTACCGCAAGCTCTTCAACAAGTTTGAGAATGGCTTCGACATCGGTGATCTGACCATGTACAAGAACAAGGCCAAGGACACACCTCCTTCCTTGCATGATGAACGAACATCGTCGAGGTCGACTCGTTTTCAAGCGGGGGGAGATGATGTAGCCCAACATACGGAAACCACCTTTGGTCCACATCATGCCACGCTAATCATCACTCCAAAGGTGAATTCCTTCCATGCTTTGCCTTTCATTAGTTATGATGTGAATGGAATCCTACTTGAGACAAATGCGCATGATGTGACTAGGTCCATGAACATGATGCCAAGAAGATGCAGCAAGGATGGCCCTGAAGCCAAGACACACAAGCAAGAGGCCTGGAAGAGAAGACGCAAGAAGCTGCTGAAGCAGGACCGGAGTCTACGGACCAGCAGACCGGAGTCTCCGGTCTACCACACCGGAGTCTCCGGCCCGTCTCTGGACTGAGCCCCAAACCTGCGCCTGGGACAGTCTGTAACCCCCTCTAGAGGCAACACCGGAGATAGACCGGAGTCTCCGGCCCACACCGGAGTCTCCGGACCCCACACCGGAGTCTCCAGACCGAGCATCGTGGGCCTGCGTGTAGCACCCCGATAAAATCACTAGAAAATCGTTGTGTTTTTCCTTTGTGCATCATCATGACATCATCATGCATGTTTGTTCATAAAAGTACTTTGCAAAAACCCTATTTTGTTTTATAATTATCCCTCCTTTAATTTCAAATCATAAAACCAGGTCTTCCTGGATATTTTATTTGTCTAAAAATTGATTACAAAAGCCTTTTTAATAATAAATAAAAAGTTATATTATTTTTGGGAGGCAGCCAGCCAGGACCAAAAGCCTAGCCAGCCACCTCCAACTACACCTAAACCCTAAACCTACCCAGACCCACCCCGCCGCCGCCAGTACTCAACGCACTACACGACCCAGCCCTGCACCCCGCGCAGCATCGCAACACGCGCCCCACGTCGCACCGCACCACACTGCAGCGACCGGCCACGCAGCGTGGCACATCTCGACATGCCTAGCCCCACCTCCTGCCAACCCGCTACCGACAACCACCCGACACGCAGCGCGTGACCCACGATCGCCAGCAACCCCACCGCGATCTCAACGCATCCACCCCGTGTTGCCACCTACCCTCGTATCCCCAATCCCGAGCCCCGCTTCTCACTCGCCCTGTGATCCTCACCCCCGCCGCCGCCAGCGAGTCCGCCTTCGTCGCCCGTCCTCACATGGAGCAGGGTCGCCGACCTCCTCCTTGCGACCCCGCGGCGGCCCTTTGCAACCTCAACCACCTCGAGCTCCGTGAGGCTCTCGGTCGATGTCCTCATCCCTGGCCGTCCCCGCGTCGCCCTGTAGCATCGTGCTGCTCCAGCTCGAGCCCGCCCAGGCACCCCGTCTCTGCGTCCCCTTCCTCCGCCCGTGAGCAATGTTGGCCGCGACCTCCTCATCTCCCGTTCCCACCGCCAGCATGCCGAGCTCCGCACCGCTCTCCTCTGTGTCGTCCTACACGTGCAGCCACGAGCTCCGCCCGAGCACCGACCTCCTTCCCCAATCCCCGTCTCAACCTCGAGCGCCTCTGGCCACCGTCAGCAACCGCGGGAGCCGCCAACCGCTCCTCCCTCCTCGCCTTGTCATCGACCTCCGGTCCGGCCTGCGCGCGAGCCCATCGAGCACGACCTCGAGCTCTCGTCTACATCGCTCGCTGCCGAGTTCCTCCCTGTCGTCGACCGTGCCGGCCTCCGGCGCGTGAGCACCGTTGCGCCTCCCCTGCTTCCCATTGTCAGCAGCCTCCTCCGTCGGGCACGCCGTTGCTGTGATGCCCTCTATAGCGCTTTGTCCCGTCATCGCCATCATCGGTGCCCCGCGCTGCTTGTTGCCGCCCAACACCTTGTGTTGTTGTTTCCATGCCACGGGTTGATCAGTACTTGCATGATAGATGTGTGGTGGGCCATAAGTCCCTGGCTATTATGTTGTGAGAACATAGTGGCAACCGTGTGGAGATAGTGTGAGGCCACGACAAGAGCGCCAATGCCTGTGAACATCATTTCATTGGGTGCCCCATTTTACGAGTTTTGCCTCACCAAGGATAAACATAGAAAGATCGCGCGGCTGTTGGACCAAGATCGCCATCGTCAACGAAGTCGGTACACCAAGACTTTCCTCTCACAATGCCAAGTTCTCCTTCCCGGAATGCCATGATATTCTTCACGGATCCGATGGTCGAGCCCCTGAAGCCCCGATCCGAAGACCGGTCCCATTGACCCTGAACCCCGTCGAACCCCCTCGATGAACCCCAAGATCGCCGATAACCGATGTGCGACCCCTTTCCTGAGACCAATATTTTTATAATATATAATATATATTTGTTGCATATTAAATCATTCATGTCGTATACATTCTTTGAGGGTTGTGTGGTACTTTGTCGATTCACCTCATAATTAAATATGGAGGCTATATGCAGGCTATTCTAGTCTTATATTACCCCCACTTAAATTTGTGTAGTGAATCAATGCTATGTTTTGCCTTGTTTAGACAACATTTAAATTGCGGGGTATCTAAACAAACTTGAACGTTCTATTAAATTGTCGGGACCCCGGTTCCGCTTAATATTGCCTATTTGCATCGCACTTTTGCCATGTCATACATCATACACGCATCATGCCCGATCTTCTGCCGTAGTATTAAATAATACATCCGGTGTTTATTTTAGTGTTTTGCTTCTTCACGGATTAGGCCGCTGAGTTGATGCGAGTATCGACAAGTTCTTCGGTGTATCTTCGGCTATGTTTTCCAGGCGAGCATTGTCCCCCTTTCTACCTATTTTGCATTTAGTAGTCTTTATTTCCTCCCGTTGATCTATTGCTATCCGTGCCGCGATGCTGTAGTGTTCCATACCAGATATATTCCGTGCAGCCTTTATATTGCCTTGGACACCTCCTATTACCTGTTGTTTGGTAGATAGATGGTCTTGCAAGTCGTAGTCGCTTGCTCAGGTGCGATCCCGTGTCGTGAAGTACCACACAGTTGTTGGAATGTTGTCATATGCTTTATGGTGGAGAGGATCATGACTTTAAATACAACTATTAAATTGCTGGGATAACTAATGAAAGAGGCACCGGTGGGCAATATATGCTATTTGGTTTTTCATGTCCACTTGTGTCCCGTAGGCCCCGAGTACTTGATACCTGTTCCTTGACTATTCGCACTATCAACATTCGGGAGACCCTATGGATCCCCCATAGCCAGAGCTTGCTTCATTTCTTATTTCTTGGGGCCACAAACTAGTTTGGGGCTTTATTACTATCCTGTACTTATGCCATGCTTTACTGCTTTATTTACGATTGTGCGTGGAGCACCTGTACTGTTTTGGATGCGGAGTGTTTTCGCGGTATTGACAAGCCCAGTCACACTTTTGGGTTCCTAGTCATTTACAGCTATTGACGCAAACCTTGGGTCCGTCTCGGAGCCGGCCAACTTCGTCGCGGGTATCTTAATGGGGTGGCCCCCTGAAATATTTTATGAATCCTGTGATTGCTTTGTCGTGAAAGCCTTGTTGGGTTTTGATTTGGTTTTTCCGAGGTTGATCGTGTGTGTGTTGCTATTTCTGCACCCCTGCAGGGTAAATCTTTCTGAAAGCCGTGTCCGTGGTTATGGACGACTTGGAGCACAGTATCTCAATCATAGACAAGCATAACTAAAGTAGTGCTATAAATTTGACTTAATATGTGACTAGTAATCATCTTCACTACAATGGAATGGATAATAAAAGTGCCAACAGCTGGTGGAACTAGGGTGTATCGTGTCATGTTATACCTGCCTACTAAGTATCGCAACTCCAATGGAATGAAATAAAAGTGCCAACAACTGCTGGGTTTGGGATGTCACATGCTAATTGTATCTGACTAGTAAGTACTGCAACTACAACTGAATGGTTAACTAAAACTGCCCACTACTAATGCTATCAGGATGACTCGTGCTATCTATATCTGACTAGTAAGTGCTTCAAATATAATGGAATGAATAAAACTGTCAACTGTGTGAGTTTCTCGGTATGACTTCCTCGTTTGGTCTCGAGGGGGAAATACCAGGATGGGTATGATTGGTGTTAGTATAAGGTTGGTTGCGAA
Source organism: Avena eriantha (assembly GCA_910589775.1). Classification (NCBI taxonomy): domain Eukaryota; kingdom Viridiplantae; phylum Streptophyta; class Magnoliopsida; order Poales; family Poaceae; genus Avena; species Avena eriantha. The sequence goes on along the minus strand of OU342746.1, from coordinate 66,999,863 downwards.
TAGGTCTTTCTTATCCCTCTCTAATAGCCGACAGCTGAATCGAGTCTCTATAGGTTGTTTAGTGCATGCTTCGCTACCGCTTCAGTCCACCATACCTATGTAGGCGAGAGCCGCCGAATTCTAGCCTCGCCGTGTACTGGCCTCAGTACTGACGCTCCTCCTTTTTTCTTTGCCCTTGTCGGCACCCCTTTTGTTTTAGCAGGTTTGAGATCGATGTCGTTAGCAGGGTTACCCTTCTGGCTTGGCCTGGGCAGGGTTATGGATGCCATTGGTTATTCTTCAAGGCTCTTAGCTCAATTTGCTTCTTATCCGTACTCGGATGTCGTATTGATTTCAAGATGATTTGGATCTTTGTACTGTATATATCTGTATTCTTGAATCAGTGAGTCGTTGCTGTATATATATATCTGTTCTGTGGGTTCCATCGTGGACTATTGTGTAATGATATTACTTCGTTTTCCACCCGCACGAAGTGCCTGATGGGCGTCCTTGAATCGTTTCTATGCGGGTTTGGCGGGAAGCGCTAAAACTTGCATAGGGCGATTCGAGGGTGTTACACTGCACGCCTTAAGCTGGGATTGGCCCATGTAACGCCCCAAACTTCCTGCTTAAGCCTGTTTTACCCCTAGCTCATGGCTGGCCTATATATATGCCCCCACCCCCTCCTTGAAACCCTAGAGATGATGATGAATTGAGGCATGTGCCAAACCCTAGATGGGAACCCCCTCTTAATAGTAAATCTATGAGTTGTACAAGGCCTTGGAGTCGGTGCCCTTCTCCAAGTTGTCAAGACCCTCCTCAAGTGTTTGGTCTCTCCCTATCAAGGATTCTAGTAGTGCTTGGTCTCTCCCCTTGGGGATTCTACTTGGTTGCTACTCTCTCCTTGATTTGGATTCTACCATCTGCTTGCCGATCTCTCCTTTGGTGATTCTACCGCAAGGTCTCTCATCGAGGATTCTATTGGATTGGTTGTTCGAACCAACGGGAGCACATCGAATTGGGTGTGATTTGGCTGTGTTTGTATCTTTACCTTGCATTCGAGTTGTGTTCATCGTGTTTTCCCTCACTTCCGCCTCAAATCCATGAAGATCGGGCCACTCCAAGTGTAAATCCACAAGGAGACCCATAACATTTAGCGTAACCTACAGACGTGAGACGCTAGTCGTGTTTCCCACGATGTCGTGGATTTTTGCCCGGTGTCCACGTTTTGGCCTTTCGGTCTAACCTCTCACCCAGATTTGGCCTATTTTCGGTGTAACCATCACACGGGAGACGCTAGTCGTGTTTTCCACGATGTTGTGGATTTTTTCCCGGTTTCCACGTTTTGGCCGTTCGGTTCAATGTGTCGCTCAGATTTGGCCTGCTTTCAGCGTAACCGACACATTGAGACGCTAGTCGTGTTTTCCACGATGTCGTGGATTTTTCCTGGTGTCCATGTTTTGGCCGTTCTGTTATGGGGTAACCCCGTGGGTGGCCCGAGCTTCACGGATCACGTGGTCAAATCGATGGGAAAGCAAGGGGAAAGGGAGAAGGTAGCAGAAGCGGACGCACACCTCGTGAAGAACACGATGAACACACGCAAAACACACACGATACAAGGCCGATTGCACTCACCGGTGGCCACTGGTCCGATAGAATCCTCGCAAGGAAAGATCGGTCAACGTGCTCCCTCGATCACACGCGGAGAGGAAGAACACCTTGGAGAGGGTCTTGACGTGTTGGCAAAGGGACACCGATGTCAAGGCCTTGTACAACGAGGGAGGCGCGATGCAAACTCCAACGAGGTGGTGACGATAGTCGATCCCCTTTGGTAGAAGGGGATGAGGCAAAACTAGAGATTCCACAAAGGGGGTTTTCTTTAGTATATCATCTATGCCTAGGGTTACATGAGGGGGTGGGGGCACAATATATAGGCCAGCCACTAGTTCAAGGGTACTTTAGGAATAAAAGGGGAAAGTCTGGGTGGACTAAGGGGTACATGGGCCAAGGGCCCAGCTGGCGGCGCGTAGGCCCATACGTTTAGGCCGGAGACTCCGGTGTGGGGTCCGAAGACTCCAGTGTGAGCCGGAGACTATGGTTTGTCCCCGGTGTCGTCTCCAGAGTGGCAGACAGACTGTCCTCGAGCTCGATCTGGGTGTCAGTCCGGAGATGGGTCCGGAGACTCCGGGGTATGTAGGCCGGAGACTCCGGTGTGGCCAGAGACTCCAGTGTGGCCGGAGACTCCGGTGTGCGCAGGCCAGAGACTCCGGTGTGCGCAGGCCGGAGACTCCAGTGCTCTAGCTGCTGCTTCTTGCATCTTCTCTTCCAAGCCTCCGTCTTGTCAGGCTTGGTGCTCCAGGATTCCTCCCTTGCCTCCGAACTCGTCGGTATGAACCTATCATGGATATGGGACATTGTATGAAGTAGTATACCATTCAAGAGGGTAGGAAGTGGGCTCGCATAGAGGAACGGATTCACCTTTGGAGTCCGCGACGACTTGGCATAAGTTGGAGACCATGATGTGGTAACGACCGCAGGTCGGGCCACATCATCTCCCCTCCCTTCAAAAAGAGTCGTCCTCGACTCTACATGCTCATCACAAAGTAGAAGACGTAGATAGACCTTCTTGATCCTGGGGTTCACCATATAGTCGTCCTTGAGAAGATTGCATTGACAACACCTCACTGTTCCTGCACCTTGAATGAAGCCTACAAAGCTCACCACAAAAGCAAAGCAACACTCAAAGTGTAGCCAATTCATGAAGATTATAGCATGAGTCCTCAAGTAGAGTGAAGTCACCTTAGGATGTAGAGATGACTCGTTGAAGGGCAGCCATAGGTAACTCTCTACGGTTCGTCTTGTCAACTCTTTGTCCATAGAGGTTGACGCGTACGCAATTGTACCTTCACACAACAAAGACCAAGCAACATATGTTTGTGTGTGATAGAGGAGCATGTCATTTGTGGCATGTCCATTCTTGTTCACAACACTATTAACACAACTCAAGTATCGCAAACGAAATGCGTATGCAAGGTCAAAGTGCATGGAAGTTGCTTGAACATCATCCAAATGTGGGAACCCGAAAACTCCATATAACGTCTTAGTGTGGCACTCAAAGCAATGGACTAAAATATTGGTCAACATCTTTGATGCAAGGATAGGAGAATTCGGCAAAAACACATGAGGAAAGTTATCCAAAACAACATCATTATGTGTGCAAGCCAACCATTGGAAAGAACAATTGTTCAATATGTTGGATGCCATACACATATCATCAAAAACAAAGATCATGGGAGTATGCATATTGCAAGCGGAAGCAAAAACAACATGTTTGCAAACAAACCATATGAAAGAGCAAGTGGTCCTTATGTTTGTTGCAACAACAATACGAGAGACTTGGAAGCTCTCGTGACAATACATGCTCATAATGGCATTATGGTTGCACACAAAACATAGGAAAGAGAAATTGTTCATCATTTTTGTGGAAACACACAAAGCATCAATATCCAATAGCAACGAGACATGATTTTCACAAGGTGGAAGAATACCATCAACATGCTTGTAATCAAACCATCGGAAAGAGCAATTTGTCAACATGAAAGATGCAAAGCATGCGAAAGGTATCAGAGCTGGGTTCGATATTGAACTCACTTGGGGGATGCTCTCTAGAGCTCTTTTTGTCAACTCGTGCTCAACCGAGGTTGACATTCTTGTGCGTGTACCTACACACATCAAACACAAAAGGAAGAACGTGTGTGCATGGTAGAGAAACACATCATCCATCATGACGTATCTCTTCTTGTGCACATCACCATTAGTGTCAATCAAGTATTAAAAATATGCATGGTGAGTATGCAAGTGGGGAACATGCTTATCATGGCATTTACCAAAATCTCCAAAATTTGAGAGAGCTATGGGGGCCATCTCAATATAAACCATATGAGAATTATTGTTGCAAGCAAAACAAGTGAAAGAGCAATTATTGAACTTATTGCAAGCAACGGGAGAGATTGTAAAACATTCATGACAAAGCATGGTTCGAGGGGTACCATTGGTAACATCATTGCAAGAAAAACATTGGAAAGAGCAATTGTTCAACAAAGTGCAAGCTATGATATCATCAACGTAACGTTTAGAGCATGGCATGTCTATGGCAACATCATCACAATCAAATAATTTCACATGCTCAACATTATGCAAAGGCAAAGTATCACATGGAAATATCAATGAAGCATATGTGATATCACAAACATCATCTATAGCATGCCAATCATCACAAGTCATCATGTCCACTAGTGGGATCATGGCATCACCAAGATATTGTAATGGCAAGTAAAGAACCACGATGATCACAAAGCAAAACATGTTAATGCACAAGAAGGAAATATGTACAAGGAAACACACGGTGGGATAAATGGGACTTGTGCGACGGAGAAAGTGAGCTAAGAACCAAATGATTACCTAGCGAAGACTATAAGCTCGTGTCGCACAAGTGCAAGGAGAGACGCTAGTTCGATTGCAATAAAATTGGTGCGCTACAAGATATGCACAATAAGTACCACCTATATGATGTTCATCGAGCTTGCGCTTCCTATTCTACGAGGCACTTGTTTCTTTTTTCTTCTTGTTCTTTTTCTATTTTTTTTCACTTTTCTTTTCTTTTTCACTTTCCCCTTCCTTGTGCCAACAACTATACAAGATAACTATATGAGATAGCGTGCTCACAACTTTTGCTCGGAATTCTACAAGTATCAAATGTGCATATCCCAAGCAATCATAGGAGGAACTAGTCTCAATAGGTGTTTGTTAAATGCAAAGATAGTGTAGCTCACAAAGGAAAGCAAGTGGGGAGAAGTCGCAGAATGTGTATACCTTTCTTCGCCGATCTTCACCCTTTATTGGTGGATTCCGCCTTGCTCACGGAATTTGGATGGAGTAGATAGCATGAACCATGGAGATGATGATGTAGAGTTATTTCTCCTCTTCCAAACGAGCTAAAGAACACCAAAATCCGAGTTCGTATGCAAAAGTTATGCCCAAAACGGTGAAACAGATTTGCTCTCAGTAGTGGGGGGCGGAGACTTTGCCAGAAACTCCGGTCTGGGGGCTGGAATCTCCGGTATGGGCCGGAGTCTCTGGTCCGGGGGCCGGAATCTCCGGTCTGGGCCGGAGTCTCTGGTCTGGGGGGCGGAATCTCTGGTCTGGAGGTTCTAGGACGTGCAGAACTCGTCCAGGACGCGATTTTGGCGGAAAAACTTGAACCAAAACACCAAATTGGTGGGGGAAATCAAGGAATTAGGCCATGGAAACGCAGGGGAAGGTAGATCAACAAGTTTAGCAAGTAATCCACGGATCAAAACCTACCAAAACACACTCAAATCACAGATCGATCCAAAACACGAAGTGGGGCTGTTTTTGGTGGAATTTTCGAATTTATGGGGAAAAAGACTAAATCGAGGGGAAATCCATGGCAACCAAAAGCTGCTGATACCAGATGTTATGGGGTAACCCCGTGAGTGGCCCGATCTTCACGGATCTCGTGGTCAAATTGATGGGAAAGCGTGGGGAAAGGGAGAAGGTAGCGGAAGCGGACGCACACCTCGCGAAGAACACGATGAACAATTGATACAAGGCCGATTGCTCTCACCGGTGGCCACCGGTCCGATAGAATCCTCGCAAGGAAAGATCGGTCAACGTGCTCCCTCGATCCCACGCGGAGAGGGAAGAACACCTTGGAGGGGGTCTTGATGTCTTGGCAAAGGGACACCGATGCCAAGGCCTTGTACAACGAGGGAGGCGCGATGCAAACTCCAACGAGGTGGTGACGATAGTCGATCCCCTTTTGGTAGAAGGGGATGAGGCAAAACTAGAGATTACATAAAGGGGGTTTTCTTTAGTCTATCATCTATGCATATGGTTATATGAGGGGGTGGGGGCACTATATATAGGCCAGCCACTAGTTCAAGGGTACTTTAGGAATAAAAGGGGAAAGTCTGGGCAGACTAAGGGGTACATGGGCCAAGGGCCCAGCTGGCGGCGCGTAGGCCCATTCGTTGAGGCCGGAGACTCGGGTGTGGTGTCCGGAGACTTTGGTGTGGGCCGGAGACTCCGGTCTGTCTCTGGTGTCGTCTCCGGAGTGGTAGACAGACTGTCCTCGAGCTCGATCTGGCTGTCGGTCCGGAGATGGGTCCAGAGACTCCGGGGTATGCAGGCCGGAGACTCTGGTGTGGCCAGAGACTCCAGTGTGGCCGGAGACCGGTGTGCGCAGGCCGGAGAGTCCGGTGCTCCAGTTGCTGCTTCTTCCATCTTCTCTTCCAAGCCTCCGTCTTGTCAGGCTTGGTGCTCCAGGCTTCCTCCCTTGCCTCCGTACTCGTCGGTATGAACCTATCATGGATATAGGACGGATATGAAGTAGTATACCATTCAATAGGGTAGGAAGTGGGTTCGCATAGAGGAACGGATTCACCTTTGGAGTCTGTGCCAACTTGGCATAAGTTGGAGACCATGATGTGGTAACGATCGAAGGTTGGGCCACATCACGTTCGGTCCAATATCTCACCTAGATTTGGCCTGTTTTCGGTATAACCATCGAACGGGATACGCTAGTCGTGTTTTCCATGATGTCGTGGATTTTTCCCGGTGTCCACGTTTTGGCCCTTTGGTCCATCGTCTCGCCAGATCTGGCCTATTTTCGATGTAACCGTCACATGGGAGACGCTAGTCATGTTTTCCACGATGTCGTGGATTATTCCCGGTTTCCACGTTTTGACTGTTCGGTTCATCGTATAACCCAGATTTGGCTTGTTTTCAGTGTAACGAAGACACGTGAGACGCTAGTCATGTGATACGTCCATTTTGCATCACTATTCTATATCATAATTCACTGTTATTCATTGATATTTTTTGTATTGAGAGGTGATACTTATGTTATTTCATCTGTTTTTGCATGGTGGATGACTTTTGGAGCATGTACCGCTGTAGTCAGGATTCTGATGGAAAAGGTGTTGTTTGGAGGCAAAATTCGCGAAGATCAGAAAATCCGGGAAAATATACGGAAAATCCTATTTTTCCAGAAGACGAAGGAAGCCAGAAGGGGGGCTGGAGATGATCCACATGGGGCCCACACCACCCCCTAGCGCGGGCTAGCCTAGGCCTCGCCACCAGGTGGTGTGGCCGCCCTGGTCCACCCCTGGCTCTCCCCTCTGACGTATATTATCCTCCCGAAACCCTAAGACTTGGAGAGCGACCATAGAAAGATTCCACCACCTCTGTGGGGCGGAAAACATCGAGAGAGAAAGATCTCTCCCGCAGACATAATTCTGCCGGGGGAATTCCTTCCCGGAGAGGGGAGATCGTCGCCATTAACACCACCATCAAGCTGGACTTCATTGGGATCATCATCATCACCACCATAATCATCATCAGCACCCTCATCACCATCTCCATATTGCTGTAACAATTGAGTTGAATCTTGCATAGTTCATAGGGGAAACTTTCCCGGTGTTGATTACTCTTTGTAGTTGAAGCTATTGAGTGAACCATGGAATTATTGTTTATGTTTAGATTGTTATACTTCATTATTCCATCTTTGATCATGATCCATATGATGTCTTGTGAGTAGTTCGTTTTGTTCTTGAGGACATGGGAGAAGTCATGTTGTTAGTAGTGGAGTTGTGTTGAGAAAGATTCAATAGTTTGGTATTTAAGTTGTGGTGTACTTCTTCTAGTGGTGTCATGTGAACGTCGACTACATGACACTTCACCTATATGGGCCTAGGGGAATGCATTGTGTATTTGGCTACTAATCGTAGGGGTTGCCGAAGTGACAGAAACCTGAACCCCCGTTAGGAAACCATTGCACAAGGGACGTAAGGGTCTTAGAGTTTAAAGTTGTCGTTAGGTTTCTACCTTAATTACTTTCTTTTACTTACGGATGTTTGTAAGGGGTATAATCACAAGTATGTATTAGTCCTAGGAAGGTCGGTACATTAGCACAGGTTCACCCACACAACACTTAGCAAGCTAAAGAATATTAATCAACTATATGAAGCGAAAACACTTGATAGTCTTCCCATGTGTCCTCGAGAATGTTTGGTCATCTTAAGTAATACAACCGGCTTGTCCTTTGCTGCATAAAGGATTGGGCCACTTGCTGCATTTATTCCTATTGTCTTTTGTTTACTCATACTTTGTTTAATTGCTATATCAAAAAACCCTAAAAATCCGTTTGCTAAGTATTTGCAGAGAATTCCTGATCCATACCACTAGCCAGCACCTTCTGCTCCTCGTTGGGTTCGACACTCTTACTTATCGAAAATACTGCGATACACCCCCTATACTTGTAGGTCCTCAAGACTATTTTCTGGCGCCGTTGACGGGGAGTGAAGCGCTATTGGAGAGTGGAACTGGTAAAGCAAACTTCTACTGTGAGTATTGTTTACTTCTGCTAGTTGCTTTATTTTTGTTATGGATAATTCGCTGAGTCTCTTATTTGGTAATGCTACTACCACTGCTAAGGTAGTAGATGAACCACCACCTGCTGAGAATGATGCTTTTAAAATACCTACAAGAATTATTGATCGTGTTATGGATAACTACTATGTTGGGGATGGAACTGTCTATCCCGGTGATCATTTGCTCTTTCTACACGAATTATGCGGGTTGTTCAAGTGTGCAGGTATTACTATAGATCAAGTTAAGAAGAAGTTATTCTCATTATCACTGAAAGGAAGAGCTGAGGAATGGTATAAGGTGCTGAAGAATGGTCAAGCTCTTGAATGGGAGGAAATAGTGCCTCTCTTTTATTCAAAGTTTTATCCTCCTAGTGAGATTCATAAAGATCAGAAACAAATATACAACTTTTGGCCTCTTGATGGACAGAGTACAGCTCAAGCTTGGGGGACACTGAAGTTACTAATGCTCAAATGTCCCATTCATGAGCTCCCCAACAATATTATTATCAATAACTTTTATGCAAGGCTTTCTCTACATGATAAGGATTTATTGGATGCTTCTTGTGCTAGATCATTCACTCGCATGGAAGAAGAAGCCAAATGGGATCTTCTGGACCGTATTCAAGACAATGCTGAAGCTTGGGAGAATGACAAAGGTAGAAAGTCAGGTATAAATTATGATTATGAATGCATTGAATCTTTTATGGGAACTGATGACTTTCAAAATATTAGTAATGCTTATGGTCCTGATTTACAAGTTATTACAAATTGCTTTAGGGCTTTTGCTTCTTATATTGAAATTCTAAAAAGGGGATGGAACAAGTACCATGCACCTTATAAAGATATTGTTGACTGTGTTCCTATTGGGAGTGCTGAGTATTGCACTATTGATCACATCTTACCTGAACCTTATATCGAGAAGATTCCCTTCCCAGATAAGGTAAAGGATCATCCTATGATAACTAATGTAATCACTAAAAGTGAAAAGAGAACTGTAAAACCTGATGAACAAATAAACATTGAACCTGTGGTAGCAATTGTGAAAGACCTTGTCACTAAAAGCATAAAAGATGGACACATAGTCTTTTGTGAGGATGCTTCTAATATTGTTTCACATCCTAATAGAGCTAAAAACGCTAGTGTCCCTGTGCTTTCTGTTAGAATTGGTGATCATTGCTATTATGGTTTATGTGATATTGGTGCAAGTTCCAGTGCTATTCCTTATGAGCTTTACAGAGAAATTATGCATGAAATTACTCCCTGCGAATTGGAAGAGATTGATGTGGTTATTCACCTTGCTAATAGAGAGACCATCTCTCCAATTGGTATTGTACGAGATGTGGAAGTTCTTTGTGGTAAGATTAAGTATCCTGCTGATTTTCTAGTACTTGGTTCAGCTGCTAGTCAAACTTATCCTATCATTTTTGGTAGACCTTTCTTGAGTACTTGTGGAGCTATTATAGATTGCAAGAGGGAGAAAATCTTGACTAAGTTTGATGGGGAATCTTATGAGTTTAATTTTTCGAAATTTACTAAAGAACCTTGTGAAGAGGAAACCCATAATGAGGATTTTAGAGTTGAACAACTTGCTTCTATCTCTCTTGCTCCTAACAGTGCTTTGCAGCAATTTATGGAAGATCACGAAACTGAGATCTTCATGGAAGAAAGGAATGAGATTGACAAGATTCTCCGTCGTCAACCCAAGATGCTTAAGCATAACTTGCCTATAGAAGACTTGGGTACCATGTTGGCACCTAAAAAGGATCCGGTCTTCGATCTAAAACCTCTCCCTAATGATCTTAAATATGCTTATATTGATGATAAAAAGATATATCCTGTTATTATTAGCTCTAAACTTTCAGGGAAGGAAGAAGAAAGGTTATTGGAGGTTTTGAAGAAACACCGAGGAGCTATGGGATATACTCTGGATGATTTAAAAGGGATTTCACCTACTATATGTCAGCATTCTATCAATATAGAACCAGATGCAAAGCCAGTAGTAGAGCACCAACGACGTTTAAATCCTAAGATGAAGGAAGTGGTAAGAAATGAGGTATTGAAACTCCTTGATGCTGGTATTATTTATCCTATTGCTGATAGTGAATGGGTTAGTCCTGTTCATTGTGTTCCTAAAAAAGGTGGAATTACCATTGTTCCTAAAGATAATAATGAGCTTATTCCCCAAAGAATAGTAGTAGGCTATAGGATGTGCATTGATTTTAGAAAAGTCAACAAAGTTACTACGAAAGATCACTACCCGCTTCCATTTATTGATCAAATGTTGGAAAGGTTGTCTAAAAAGACCCATTTTTGTTTTCTTGATGGTTATTCTGGTTTCTCTCAAATTGCTGTTAAACAACAAGATCAAGAAAAAACTACTTTTACTTGCCCTTAAGGAACTTATGCTTATAGACATATGCCTTTTGGTTTATGTAATGCTCCTGCTACTTTTCAAAGATGCATGTCTGCTATCTTTCATGGTTTTTGTGAGGAAATTGTAGAAGTGTTCATGGATGACTTTTCTATCTATGGAACTTCTTTTGATAATTGTCTGCACAACCTTGATAAAGTTTTGCAGAGATGGGAAGAAACTAATCTTGATCTTAATTGGGAGAAATGCCACTTCATGGTTAATGAAGGGATTGTCCTTGGGCATAAAGTTTCTGAAAGAGGCATAGAAGTTGATAGAGCTAAGGTTGAGGCAATTGAGAAAATGCCATGTCCAAGAGACATCAAAGGTATTCGTAGTATCCTTGGTCATGCTGGTTTTTATAGAAGGTTTATTAAAGAATTTTCTAGGATATCAAAACCCCTCACTAATCTTCTTCAAAAAGATGTACCTTTCGCTTTTGATGATGATTGTAAGGAAGCTTTTGAAACTCTTAAGAAGGCTTTAACTACAGCCCCTATTGTCCAACCACCTAATTGGAGTTTACACTTTGAAATAATGTGTGATGCTAGTGATTTTGCTATAGGTGCTGTCCTCGGGCAATGAATTGATAAAAAGCTAAACGTTATTCATTATGCTAGTAAAACTCTAGACGATGCTCAAAGGAATTATGCTACTACTGAAAAAGAATTTCTAGCTGTCGCTTTTGCTTGTGATAAGTTTAGACCCTATATTGTAGACTCAAAAGTCACCATTCATACCGATCATGCTGCTATTAAATACCTTATGACGAAGAAGGATGCTAAGCCTAGGCTTATTAGATGGGTGCTACTTTTACAATAGTTTGATCTACATATAGTAGATATGAAAGGTGCTGAAAACCCTGTAGCTGATAATTTATCTCGATTGGAAAACATCTCTTTTGATCCTATGCCTGTTAATGATAGTTTCCCAAATGAACAGTTGGCTGCAGTAGGGGTAAGCTCACGAGGGAGCCTTGGTATGCTGATTATGCTAACTTTATTGACTCCAAGTATTTGCCTCCAACTTTTACAGCTTAGCAAAGAAGGAAGTTCTTCTATGATTTGAGGCATTATTTTTGGGATGACCCACACTTATATAAAGAAGGAGTGGGTGGTATTATGCGAAGATGTGTTCCAGAATATGAACAAAAGGAGATATTGCGTAAATGTCATGGTAGTGCTTATGGAGGACATCATGCAGGAGATAGAACTGCGCAAAAGGTGCTACAATCAGGTTTCTACTGGCCTACCCTTTTTAAAGATGCAAGAAAATTTGTTTTATCTTGTGATGAATGTCAGCGTGTTGGCAATATTTCTAGACGCAATGAAATGCCTATGAACTACTCTCTAGTTATTGAACCCTTTGATTGCTGGGGATTTGACTTTATGGGTCCTTTCCCTCCCTCGAAAGGTTATACTCATATTCTTGTTGCCATTGATTATTTTACTAAGTGGGTAGAAGCCATTCCTACAAAGAGTGCTGATGGGGAGACTTCTCCAAAAATGCTTAAGGATGTTATCTTTCCTAGGTTTGGAGTGCCCAGGTATCTCATGACTGATGGGGGTTCTCATTTCATTCATGGTGGTTTTAGAAAGATCCTTGCTAAATATGATGTTAATCATAGAATTGCTTTAGCTTATCACCCCCAAACTAGTGGGAAAGTAGAGTTATCAAATAGAGAAATTAAATCCATCTTGGAAAAGACTGTTAATAGATCTAGAAAAAACTGGGCTAAAAAGTTGAATGAGGCTTTATGGGCTTATAAAACTGCCTACAATAATCCTATGGGGATGTCTCCTTATAAAATGGTTTATGGGAAAGCTTGTCACTTACGTTTAGAATTAGAACACAAAGCTTACCGGGCGGTTAAAGAACTAAATAGAGATTGTAAGCTCGCTGGTGTGAAAAGATTATTTGACTTAAGTTCTTTAGATGAATGGAAGAGTGAAGCCTATGAAAATGCTAGGCTCTTTAAGGAAAAAGTTAAAAGATGGCATGACAAGCGAATACTTAAGAGAGAATTTCATGTTGGTGAGAAAGTTCTATTGCATAGGTCTCGTCTTAGATTTTGTGTAGGAAAGCTACTGTCAAAATGGGAAGGACCTTTCATTATTGAAGAAGTATACCGTTCAGGAGCAATAAAAATTTCTTCTTTAATAGATAATACTACACAAGTAGTGAATGGGCAACGACTCAAGCACTATATTGCTGGAGATTCTTACAATGAAGATGTTGATGCCTTTCAAGTTATAACTCCGGAAAAATTTATCAAGGACCAAATTCAGAGACCTGCAGAGTCCACTTCCAAATAGGTAACAGTTCTGGTAAGAAAAGTTCCACGAAAATACTATCCAACTATATTTTTGCAGTTTTTAGTCAATAAGGAAAGCTACAAAGCGAAAGAGGGGCGGAAATGGAGCCAGGGTGGCTCACACCACCCTGTGGTGTGGGCCCACCCCTGGCCGTGCCACCAGGTGGTGTGGCCACCCCAGACTCTGTCCCCGACCCGTTTTCTCCCAGTACCTTCCTTTCGTCATGAAACTTCGTAATATATAACCCCCGGATCCTCCGAGGTTCGTATATCGTGTTTTCGTTGTGTTTTCGTTTCGATCTGTTTCTGCCAGGAACTATCTTTGAAAGCTTAGAAGCACAATGGTGTCCGCCAAGGATAAAGAAAAGGAGCCTATGGAGGAAGATCTCCAAGACCCCAAGCAGGGGCTAGTACCTTTAGTCTCTTGTCCTGCATCAACGGAAGCCCTACGAGTTACTAAGGAGTTCTGCGATAAGTACCGAGACTTGAGGAGGAAGGTGGACATGCTTCAGTGGGAGAATGATAGGCTTCGGAAGATGCTGGAAGATTTCCTCACGTCAAGTAAGAAAATATTACCACCACCACCAAAGGAGTAATTCGTCATCAGGTTTGGCATCCCCTTGGTTTGTTCCAAGCTTGGGGGAGTGCCGCGGTATCACATCACTATCTTCTATCTTTTACCTTTTTAGTAGAGTCATATCATGAATAGAGAAGTTATCATGTAGGATGGTTTGCATTATGGAAGTGTCCCCTCTCTCGTTAGATATGTATCCCTTGGTGTGAGTTGCTGTTATGGAATATTAATGAGAAGTTCTATCATTCACTCTTTTGCATAGCTTATATTATTTTTCAATTCGTGGTTATATGATTGATCTTGTTATTAGTATTGGTAGCACTTTGGGATCATTGAGTTAATTTAGTTGGTTTTGGAAAACCTGGCTCGGTCAGTAGCAACACTATTTTTGAGAGTTGAATGAAAAAGATAGAAGTACTCTAAAGAAATATTATTTCCTCGTCTTTCTTTCTTGATTTGCTCATAAGTCTAGTATTCTCTAGTTAAGATCTTTTGTGCTTCTGAGGAAGATTGCATGTTTGTTTTTATCACTTGTATGTTTGTTTGTTTACTTCAACTATTATACTTGCTACCTAGCCTTGCTAGCCAAAAACCTATACTGAGAGGGAATTCTTCTCATGCATCCACCTCCTTAAACCAAAACCTATGCCATTTGTGTCCACCATACCTACATATTAGCATTATTGCTATTCCAAGTAAATTCTTGTTTTATCTACCTCCAAAATTAAACTTGTTATGTGAAAAGTAGTGACTAAAGCTCTCACGAACTTGATGGCACACTTTACTTTCTTGCATTTAATAAACTTGAACCATTGTGCTCACCTATGTTGCGTATATGCTTGCGCTTTGTGAGTTGAGAATTAGCAGAACCATGTTGTCATGGCGAATGCTTTCAACATTGCACCGGTACCTTGTACCTAGTTGATATCATGTTCTTTTATCTATGATGCCGTCGATGTGAAATGAAAGGGGAGCTTGTAAGTTCATGGAGTTATGCATGTGTGTTAGAGAAACGCCTGGGCCGCTGGTCTAATCCATGCTGACATGGTGGAAACCTGCAGCGTAACCATAACGAGTATTTATGAAGCATTCTTCTTATAAAAAAGAGTCTGATATTGAGAAAAAGAGAAAAAGAAGAAAAGAGATATTATGAAAAGAGAAAAGAGAGAAAAAAGCACCATATTCCCATGGTAAATAAGAAGATTGATGAGATGCTTGTTGTCTGCTTGCCTTGTCATTTTGATATGGGGATTCGTCCGTATCATCGGGCAAGGGGTACCCCGTTGGCGGTCCTCTATGATACACATATGCTTACGATGACAAGAACTTACCGGTAACTAAACTTGAGTAGCATGAGGAGCGACCCTCGTAATCAAGGGACATGAGATTCTCAATTTACAACTTGTCAAGCATATCCTCATATTTGATCACTTTAACCTTAATCACCTAAAGATGCCTATGATAGGGGCAATGAGAGCTGAAAGCTAGTAAGTATCATAATTTTTGGGAGCTCTTTATGAGACTTGCAATCCATGTTTCCCTCTACGAAGGGACTTTCTTTTACTTTGTAGTTGAGTCAGTAAACCTATCCCCTTCTATCTCAGCAAGTATTTTGAGTTGTTGTGTTCGATTCATTCATATGATGATTTATTCAATCATGTTTCTTATGTTCCTTGTTTTGCACATTGTTATTATCTTGGTGATTACTACTTTGAAAGCTATCATTGAAAACCAGTTATTTGTGAACTTCAGCAAATTATCAACTATTCTTTGACCAAGAGCTAAGTTTGCCATTACCAATTATGATTTACTTTATGTATCTTTATTGTGTTTCCTTTACTTATTGCAAGTAAAGTTGTATAATAGTGAGTTGTCTTCTATTATGATCTATGTATTTGATGAATGTGATGCTTCGTTTCCGTATTCTTTTATCGACTCTTCACTCCATAAACCTGAGGCCTTGTTTATTGAGCTCAATTTCGCTTGGGGACAAGCGAAGTCTAAGCTTGGGGGAGTTGATACGTCCATTTTGCATCACAATTATATATCATAATTCACTGTTATTCATTGATATTTTTTGTATTGAGAGGTGATACTTATGTTATTTGATCCGTTTTTGCATGGTTGATGAATTTTGGAGCATGGATCGCTGCAGTCAGGATTCTGATGGAAAAGGTGCTATTTGGAGGCAAAATTCGCGAAGATCAGAAAATCCGGGAAAATATACGGAAAATCCTATATTTCCAGAAGATGAAGGAAGCCAGAAGGGGGCTTGAGATGGGCCACAGGGGGCCCACACCACCCCCTGGCACATGCCAGCCTAGGCCGCGCCGCCAGGTGGTGTGGCCGCCCTGGTCCACCCCTGGCTCTCCCCTCTGGCGTATATTATCCTCCCGAAACCCTAAGACTCGGAGAGCGACCACAGAAAGATTCCGCCGCCTTTGCAGGACGGAAAATACCGAGAGAGAAAGATCTCTCCGGCAGATAGAATTCTGCCAGGGGAATTGCTTCCCGGAGAGGGGAGATCGTCGCCATCAACACCACCATCAAGCTGGACTTCATTGGATCAACATCATCATCAACACCATCATCATCATCGGCACCCTTGATGCGCTCGACTTTCGACGTAGAGCTCGTTGGGAACCCCAAGAGGAAGGTATGATGAGCACAGGAGTAAGTTTTCCCTTAGTTATGAAACCAAGGTTTAATCGAACCAGTAGGAGCAAGGAAACACCCCAAAGGTGTTACTAGCTGAGCTTTGGCAGGGCACACTACCGGTGCTAGTAGCAACGTGGAGACCTGCACAACACAACCATAGAACTTTGTCCCCAACTTGCGATGAGGTTGTCAATCTCACCGTGTTTAGCGGAAAACAAAGGATTAAACGTATCGAATGGAAAGAAGTGAAAGTTTGAAGAAAGTAAACACAAAGCATTAAACAATTTATAGATTGTATGTAAAGAAAAAGGACCGGGATCCATAGTTCACTAGAGGTGGCTCTCCTTAGATAGATAACATGCTGGGTGAACAAATTACAGTGGGGCAATTGACAAACACCGAGAAAGCAATACATGCATATACTAATCATCTTGACTCCCCTGACACTTGATTGGGCATTACAACATAATACATAGACCGCCATCCAACTGCATCTATGACTAATAATCCACCTTCAGGTTATCATCCGAACCCCCTCCAGTATTAAGTTGCAAGCAACAGATTATTGCTTTACAAACTACGTGTAAAGTAAACAATACGATTGTTCTATGAACAAAGGATTGTTGTTTTCTCCCTAGTAGCAACAACACATCTAGTACCTTAGAGATTTCTATCACTTCCCTAGATTACCAGAGGCATGAACCCACTATCGAGCATAAATACTAACTCTTGGAGTTGCTAGCATCTAATTGGCCAAGATAGCTACTAACAACGGAAAGCATGCAAGATCTCAAATAACAAAGACATGATAGAATCAATAATCAATCTGAAATAGCATCTCAATATCCATCGGATCCCCGCAAACACAACATGCAGAATTACAAATAGATGATCTTGATCATGAACGTAGCTCACAAGATCTAAACATGAAAGAACAAAGGAGGAGAACCAGCCATCTAGCTACTACCTGGATCCGTAGTCCAAGGATGAACTACTCACGCATCACACCGGAGGCTTGCATGGTGATGAAGAAGGCCTCCACGGTGAATTCCCCTCTCTAGCAGGGTGCCGGGAAGAGCTTCAGATCCCTCCCGATCTAGGGATGGAGATGACGGTGGCTACAGACTCTTTTGTGGATTTTTTATCGGGGTACTTAGGGCTTTCGTCCCGAGAGCAATATATAGGCGGAAGGAGATGCCGAGGGGGTGCCAGGGTTGGCCTCACCACCCCCTGGCGCGGGCCAGGCTGGGCCGCGCCGCTAGGTGGTGTGGTGGCCCCCTGGTCCTTCTCCGTCTCGTATTCTAGCACTTGATCACTTCCGAAAAATAGGCACTTTGGCTTTTGTCCCATCCAATTTTGAGAATATTCATTTTCTGACTTTCCTGGAACCAAAAACAGTAGAAAACAGGCAGTTGGCACTGTGGCTCTTGTTAATAGGTTAGTCCAAGAAATCATATGAAAAGTACTCCAAAGTTGGAACAAAACACAATAAAGTGGATAAAACCAAGCATGGAACATCAAAAATTATAGATACATTTGCAATGTATCAGCATCCCCAAGCTTAACTCCTGCTTGTCCTCGAGTAGGTAAGTGATAAAAAGAAAGAATAATTTTTGAGGTGGCATGCACCATCAAAGCCTTGATCAAAGTATTTGCAAAACATTCAAAGCTGGGATCATAGTACTTCAATCATAACATGAAAGGCAAAGTTCTAGCAATAAGCAAAGAAACTATGATGCAACATGAAAAGGCACAAACAAAAGATTCATGAATAACAATGCTTGTCCCTTAATAGTATTCATGAATAACAATGAGAGCTTTGCAAGATGTTTGTTTGTTTCACATAAAGAAAACATAGCATAATAGTATTCAGCTTGTCCCTTAATAGAGTAGCAAATATAAATGCATAGGACACCTTCAAAGTTCATAAGAGTGACTAGATACAATAGTTTAAAACAAGCAATATCAAGTTATGCATCAATCAACTATTCTTGGGACAATGCACATAGAATTAAGAATGGCCACTATGCTCTCAAAGTAGGTGAATAAAGATAGAAGGTGGAGACTCAATATAATGGTGGAAGAAAAGCCTTTTGTAAAAAGGAAGTAGGGATTCAAGTCTCATAAAGAGCTTCCAGAAATTATGGTACTTGTAGTTTTCAGCTCTCATTACCCCTACCATAAGCATCTTGAAGGTGATTAAGGTTAAAGTGACACAACTAAGAGGATATGCTTGACAAGTTATAATCCGAAATCTCATGCCCCTTACTTACGAAGACCGATCCTCATGCTACTCAAATTCAGTCACGAGTAAGCTCTTGTCATTGTAAGTATATGTGTATCATTAAGAACCGCCAACGGGATACCCCCTGCACATGATACGGGAGCTTTCCCATAATCAAAATGATAAGGCAAGCAGACAATGAGCATCTCAGCGATCTTTTTATTTGCTACTTGCATAGGTTTTTATTGAGGATGCTTCATAGAGTGCTCATTATGGTGATGCTGCAAGTTTCCACCATGATTAGGCATGGCTTAGGCTAGCGGCCCAGGCGTTTCTCTAACACACATACAAACTCCATGATCATACAAGTTCCACTTTTATTTCACACCGCTGGGATCCGTAAGCAAAAGAACATGATATCAACGGGGTACAAAGTACAAGTGCAATGTTGAAAGCGTTCCCTATGGTACATGGTTCTGCTAATTTCAACTTATAAAGCACAAGCATATACGCAACAAAGAACGACCCAATGGTTCAAGTTTATTAGAGGCAAAAAGTAAAGTGTGCCATCAAGTTCGTGAGAGCTTTAATCACTAGTTTTCTCATAACAAGTGGAAGGTAAACAAAAACATGAATGTACTTGGAATAGCATAAGCTAGTAGGTAGGTATGGTGGACTCTTTGGAATAACTTGGTTTAGGGAGTTGGATGCATGAGTGGAACTCATACTTTGTTGTGGAGGCTAGCAAAAGACTGGGAGCGACAAACTAAGAGAGCAATAATGGCCATAATCATGCAGAGCGACAAAACATCATTGATCAAAGCATAAAGTGATACTACAAGTTGAAAAATAAAGGATCATAAAGGCCATGGTGACTTGAGATAGTCATAACGTGGTGTGAGCATGCACCAAGTCAACCCAAATAAAGCATCAAAGGAGAATACCACTATACTATGCTTTAATATGCTACAACAACACATGATTCATCCAAGGCACATTAAGCAATCTCAATTGTTTATAACATGTCATGCTACAGCAAAGAATACTAAGCATAAAGCCAAAACAATATCAAGCATGGCATGAAAAAGCATAGGCCACAGTCAAAAACGAGCTCTTTTTACCACATAAGCATGAACTTTCCTACTCTTTTCCAAACCAAACCAAACTATTTGCAAACCAAATGTATGAAAGAGGGGGTCCAACCAATTTATTCAGAAAACTAAGCAAACCAAGCAAACTAAAAACAAAAACAAAAACGAAAAAGAAGACGCTCCAAGAACAACACAACTATGCATGAAACAATAAAAATGAAGCGTTTGGAAGAAACCTGGGATTTTTATTGATGAAGAAGGGGATGCCTTGGGCATCCCCAAGCTTTGACGCTTGTACTTCTTGGATATTTCTTGGGGTGACACGCGTGACATCCCCAAGCTTGAGCTTTAGTCCATCCTTCATCTCATTACTCATTCCTTCCATACACCTAAAGTTTTTCCTTCATACAAAACTTCACACAATCTCATTAGCAACATTAGTGCACTTAAGATAAATAAGTCTTAAGGCTCAGTTCTAACACCAAATAAACTTCCATTAGAACACTAGCTACTGTAGCACTTCCCTCAAAAAGCTCAATCCCCCAAAAGAACTCAAGAAGGAACTAACAAGAAGCAAATGCAGAACATGGCAGAAATCTGTCAAAACAGACCAGCAGGTAAAGACGAATTTTTTCGAAGACCTTCTGTTGCGCAAATCAAAAAGTGTTGAACTAACGAAAGTTAGATAAAAACCTGGGGCAGAAGCACAAAACATTACAGCTCAATCCGACATACAGAGCTCTCTCACGAATTTTTACGGTGAAGCACAGAAATCTGTTTCGGGACAGCAACTTTCCCAATCATTACTTCTCTCTCATTAGAGGTTACTCTTGCCACAAAAAGAAAATAAAAAGGATAAGAAGCGGTTATTACAGAGGTAATAACTTCCAAGACTCATCTAAAACTTTTGGGTTATCTCCCAATAAGTACTTTTCTTTAGCGCCTTTAAGTTAGGCATAAGAAGCAAGAAAAAGAATCAAGTATTCTCAAATGAAGAAGCATTAAGATCAGTACCAGAAATATTTTCAACAAGGCAAGGTATATCATCCAAATAAGTTCTAGAGGATCCTCTCTCAATGCTCTTAGGTTTACTAATCTCATCAAAAGGGTTTGCAGGAACAATCTAATCAAGATTCTTTTCTATGGCATCATGTATTGCTACTAGTTTAAAGGGTATTGGTATCTTAGGTTCCTCCCTATTAGGTTCTTCATATTTTCTCGTGTACCAACAACATCTACACATGAGCCTAGCATATTGAAACGTTCAAAAACTTTTCTAGCTTCCTTGGCAACATCATAGAACTCCTTAAACAAAGTTTCTAGAATAAAATCCCTCTTTTCAGGATCCTCGATTTCTTTAAGCTTAAGAAACATTACTTGCATTAAGGGGTTGAGGTTAACAAAACTAGCTTCTAACATGTGAATTAAAGAAGCTGTAGCAATCTCATAATTTGGAGCAAGTTCTACAAGGGACCTATCCTCAGTATCTTCATGTTTGCTAACATGATTAAAGAATTCTATAATATTATCTTTCCCAATTATAGAACCACTACCAATTGAAAGGTCTTTCAAGGTGAATGTAGGGATCAACATGGTGAGCTAAGGAAGAGGTGACAACTAAAGGAGGCTTAATTTTTTTTGTCTTTTTGAGTAAGAAAGCAAACAAGTAAAACTATTTTTTTTGTGTTTTTGAAGAACAAAACAAGCAAACAAAGCAAAAAGAAAACTAAGCAAAACAAAAACAACAAAGTAAGGAGATTGGTTATGAGGGAATCCCCTTGTGAAGATGTCCTTGACTTTCGACGCCAGAAAAGCAACGGCGCCAGAAAAGATCTTGATGCGCTCGACTTTCGACGTAGAGCTCGTTGGGAACCCCAAGAGGAAGGTATGATGAGCGCAACAGTAAGTTTTCCCTCATTTATGAAACCAAGGTTTAATCGAACCACTAGGAGCAAGGAAACACCCCAAAGGTGTTACTAGCTGAGCTTTGGCAGGGCGCACTACCGGTGCTAGTAGCAACGTGGAGACCTGCACAACACAACCACAGAACTTTGTCCCCAACTTGCGATGAGGTTTTCAATCTCATCGTGTTTTGCGGAAAACAAAGGATTAAACGTATCGAATGGAAAGAAGTGAAAGTTTGCAGAAAGTAAACACAAAGCAGTAAACAGTTTATAGATTGTATGTAAAGAAACAGGACCGGGATCCATAGTTCACTAGAGGTGGCTCTCCTTAGATAGATAACATGCTGGGTGAACAAATTACGGCGGGGCAATTGACAAACACCGAGAAAGCAATACATGCATATACTAATCATCTTGACTCCTCTCAGATTTGATTGGGCATTACAACATAATACATAGACCGCCATCCAACTGCATCTATGACTAATAATCCACCTTCAGGTTATCATTCGAACCCCCTCTAGTATTAAGTTGCAAGCAACAGATTATTGCTTTACGAACTGCGTGTAAAGTAAACAATACGATTGTTCTATGAACAAAGGATTGTTGTTTTCTCCCTAGTAGCAACAACACATCTAGTACCTTAGAGATTTCTGTCACTTCCCCAGATTACCAGAGGCATGAACCCACTATCGAGCATAAATACTAACTCTTGGAGTTGCTAGCATCTACTTGGCCAAGATAGCTACTAACAACGGAAAGCATGCAAGATCTCAAATAACAAAGACATGATAGAATCAATAATCAATCTGAAATAGCATCTCAATATCCATCGGATCCCTGCAAACACAACATGCAGAATTACAAATAGATGATCTTGATCATGAACGGAGCTCACAAGGTCTAAACATGAAAGCACAAAGGAGGAGAACCAGCCATCTAGCTACTACATGGATCCGTAGTCCAAGGATGAACTACTCATGCATCACACCAGAGGCTTGCATGGTGATGAAGAAGGCCTCCAGGGTGAATTCCCCTCTCCGGCAGGGTGCCGGGAAGAGCTTCAGATCCCTCCCGATCTAGGGATGGAGATGACGGCGGCTACAAACTCTTTCGTGGATTTTTGATCGGGGTACTTAGGGTTTTCGTCCCGAGAGCAATATATAGGCGGAAGGAGAGGCCAAGGGGGTGGCAGGGCTGGCCTCACCACCCCCTGGCGCGGGTCAGGCTGGGCCGTGCGGCCAGGTGGTTTGGTGGCCCCTGGTCCTTCTCCGTCTCGTATTCTGGCAATTGATCACTTCCGAAAAAAATAGGCACTTTGGCTTTTGTCCCGTCCAATTCTGAAAATATTCATTTTCTGACTTTCCTGGAACCAAAAACAGCAGAAAACAGGCAGCTGGCACTGTGGCTCTTGTTAATAGGTTAGTCCAAGAAATCATATGAAAAGTACTCCAAAGTTGGAAGAAAACACAAGAAAATGGATAAAACCAAGCATGGAACATCAAAAATTATAGATACATTTGCAATGTATCAACCCTCATCACCATCTCCATATTGCTGTAACAATTGAGTTGAATCTTGCATAGTTCATAGGGGAAACTTACCCGGTGTTGATTACTCTTTGTAGTTGAAGCTATTGAGTGAACCATTGAATTATTGTTTTTGTTCAGATTGTTATACATCATTATTCCATCTCTGATCATGATCCATAGGATGTCTTGTGAGTAGTTCGTTTTGTTCTTGAGGACATGGGAGAAGTTATGTTGTTAGTAGTGGAGTTGTGTTGAGAAAGATTCAATAGTTTGATATTTAAGTTGTGGTGTACTTCTTCTAGTGGTGTCATGTGAACGTCGACTACATGACACTTCACCTATATGGGCCTAGGGGAATGCATTGTGTATTTGGCTACTAATCGTAGGGGTTGCCGGAGTGACAGAAACCTGAACCTCTGATGGGAAACCATTGCACAAGGGACGTAAGGGTCTTAGAGTTTAAAGTTGTGGTTAGGTTTCTACCTTAATTACTTTCTTTTACTTACGGATATTTGCAAGGGGTATAATCACAAGTATGTATTAGACCTAGGAAGGTCGATACATTAGCACAGGTTCACCCACACAACACTTAGAAAGCTAAAGAAGATTAATCAACTATATGAAGCGAAAGCACTTGACAGTCTTCCCATGTGTCCTTGAGAACGTTTGGTCATCTTAAGGAATACAACCGGCTTATCCTTTGCTGCATAAAGGATTGGGCCACTTGCTGCATTTATTCCTATTGTCTTTTGTTTACTCATACTTTGTTTACTTGCTATATCAAAAACCCCTAAAAATCCGTTTGCTAAGTATTTACAGAGAATTCCTGATCCATACCACTAGCCAGCACCTTCTGCTCCTCGTTGGGTTCGACACTCTTACTTATCGAAAATACTGCGATACACCCCCTATACTTGTGGGTCATCATCGTGTTTTCCACGATGTTAGGCGGGTTTCCACGATGTCGTGGATTTTTGCCCGTTGTCCATGTTTTGGCCATTCGGTTCAACGTCTCGCCCAGATTTGACATGTTTTCAGCGTAACCGACACACATGAGATGCTAGTCGTGTTTTCCATGATGTTAGGCCGTTTTCCATGATGTCTTGGATTTTTGCCTGGTGTGCATGTTTTGGCCGTTCGGTCCAACGTCTCGCCCAGATTTGGCATGTTTTCGGTGTAACCGTAACACAGGAGATGCTCGTCGTGTTTTCCACGATGTCGTGGAGTTTTTCCTGGTGTCCATGTTTTGGCTGTTCGGTCCAACGTCTCACCCACATTTGGCATGTTTTCGATGTAACCGTCACACGAGAAACGCTAGTCATGTTTACCACGATGTTGTAGATTTTTCCCGGTGTCGATGTTTTGGCCGTTCGGTCCAACGTCTCGCCCAGATTTGGCCAGTTTTTGGTGTAACCGTCACACGGGAGACGCTAGTCGTGTTTTCCACGATGTCGTGGATTTTTGCCCGGTGTCCATGTTTTGACCGTTCGGTCCAACGTCTCACCCAGATTTGGCATGTTTTCGGTGTAACCGTCACACGGGAGACGCTAGTTGATGAGGGTTTAACTCATCAATGCCCATTGTTATGGACTTGGGTTTTGGAGAAGGAGGGAGTGCTGGAGACATCTATCGGCTAGCAAACAAGCACACAGGGGACAAAGGATTTACCCAGGTTCAGGCCTCGTAGAGGTCCCTACTCCTGCTTGTCTGCTCGTGGAATTATCGAGGGAGTCGAAAGTTTCAATGGTGCGCAGATGCAATCTGGCGAGAGTTGTGAAAATTAGGGTTGTGTATGTCTTCCTCGCCGCCCCCTCCTAGCCTTTATATAGATAGGCTAGGTCTCAGGTAGAAGGTCAAGTCGGTTACAAATTAGGGTTTCCCCTTCAAACTTTCTATCTTTAGCTTCTTCTTGTCTCTCAAGCAATCGAGAGTCCGCAGATCACTCGAATCCTTTCGTCTGGGCCTTGGCGACACCGTGGGCCTGTACGTATTTAGGCCATATATACCAAGCTTGAGTGCTTGTAAGGTATACCCATGTCAGTAGCCCCCGAGTATCCAGTGGAATCGCAGATTCGACTGGGTACTTTTTGAAGTTTCGAGTGCCTGAATGAGTACATTTCGACTGTTTTTACTTATGTCATAGGGATTGTCGATATACGTGCCTGATATAACCGAAGTATCGGTATCAGTTAACCACCTTAGGGTGAAACAACGCAATCTACTCGAACTCGAGTCCCCAGACTCGAATCAGGAAAAGTGTTGGCGTAATTCGACTCAGGCCGCGGAGGTCTTACAGGAGTCGAATTCCAGTTATGTGGGTGTGAGCACTTGACGCGTCCGTCAAGGCATGTTCATTGTTCCTGTAGGCACGGATATGTTTCTGGTAGTGTGCAGTTAAATGCGTTGCCAAGCCTTTATTCAGGTCTTACCTTCACGCTGTAAGCGCGGCATCCGAATTTTATCATCACGGAGATGATTCGGGCAACCCAGGAGACGTAATCTCTTTGTAGGGAAAATTATGAGGCGGTGTCGCCATGATCTGCAAGTGCTGATGTAATCAACGCACAGCTTTCGTGCAAATAATCATAGGGTGCGCGACCAGCGCTCCCTATGGGAGTAGCCCCCGAGTGCCTGGTTGAGTCGAAGACTCAGGCAGGGACTAAAGAAATTTTGCGACTGCTGTCATTTTTGTTTGTTTGAGTCGAAAACTTGGATTGCGACTGCTGTCGTCTTTTGCTTGCTTGTTTCAGTCGAATTTGTTTCCAGCGCTCCCTATGGGAGTAACCCACGTCCATAGTCGAATCGTTTTTCGAGTGGTTGGGTTTGATTATGATTGCCTGTATCCCTGCAATAAGAAAAGAAAATCATAGGGTGTGCGGCCAGCGCTCCCTATGGGAGTAGCCAACGAGTGCTTGGTGGAGTCGAAAACTCCAGCAAGGACTAAAGTAGTCGAAGTTTTCCGCTAAGTAGCCTTTGATGACGTCAGTGCTGACGCTTGCATGACCTCAGTTACCCGCGTGAGCGGCTTTGACGGGACGTGACGAGCGGTGGGTCCCACTTTCTGACTTTGATTTGACTAGACGTGTGTAATCTTATTATTAACTGTGCCTCCTTGATTTCCGTGCAATGGAGGGACGGTTCACGCTTCCTCTTCTCCACGTGTCGAGCGCGATATGTGCCACGCGTCCAATAGGGTTTTTGTTAGCCATTGGATTGCATCCCTTAGGGGTTAAGTAGCGATGCTACGGCGGTAAATTTCCATCTGCGCCTTTTTCTTCCTCGCTGCCATCGCCATTGCCGCTGCTCCTCTGCTTTTCTCCTGCGCTCATCTTTTCCTCAGTTCTGGACCATCTCCGCTCGTTCCCAAGTTACTTTCTGCATTCTCATCGCCGCCGCGCAATGGGAAAGAAGAAAGGAGGCGCTGCCGCTGAATCCGCCGCCACCGCTGTTGCGGCGAAGAAGGGTGGCGCCGCTGCTGTGGGCACCAGTGCCGCCGCCGGCGGGAAGAAGAAGGTTGCGGGCACCCACGTGACCAATGGTTCCTGGCGCCCCTCAATCATCAAGGCGTCCGATCTTCGTCTTCTTCGCCAAGACGGAGTTATTTCCGCCGCAGTCGCCGACGCGCGCGTCCCCAGTGGTGAGACCATTCCTGTGCCTCCCGCTGGTTTTCGAGTGATGTTTCTTGCTTTCATCATTCGCGGCCTTTCTTTGCCTATCCACCCCTTTCTTAGGGGTCTCCTCTGTTTTTACGGGCTCCAGCTCCATCAGCTGTCCCCGAATTCGATTCTTCACATCTCTTGTTTTATCACTCCCTGCGAGTGCTGGCTCGGAATCGAGCCGCTCTTTGGCCTTTTCAAGCGTTTGTTCAAGCTAAAGCATCAGTCCGCATCTGGCTCTTTAGTTTATGATGTAGGTGGTTGTGGAATCCATGTCGACCCATCCGCCACCTACTTCGACATCAAGCTCGCCAAGTCCGTCCAGGGATGGAGGGACAGATGGTTTTATGTTCGCGACCTGAAGGCCAAGGACGAGCACTTTGGACTCGCTCCTTTTGATCCCGCGACTCCCTGCAAGAAGATGCGTTCTTGGAAGAACGTGATCATGCCGTCCGAACTCGCGGAGACGGACGTGCTATATCAACGCGTCTGTGACCTCGAGAGTCGCATGGGCGCAGAAGAGGGAGGCTGCGCCCTTATCAGGACTTGGCTGTGTCGTCGCGTCCAGCCTCTCCAAGCTAGCGTCCGTCCCATGTTTCAATGGGGTGGCGCTGATGATGCCACTCGCGTGTCTGCCGATGGCATGTCCGCAAGTGAGGTAGATAAGAGGGTGCGACTGGTCACGAAGTACACCTTCAAGGATGTGCTTCCGAATGAGCCAGTCGTTCCTCCCTTCGATGCTTCGAATCCTCCTCCCGAGGTACAGTCATACTACGCAGTAGCTTATATTCACGATTGCTTTTCTATTGCTTACCTGCTCCTTTTTGCCTTTTGTATGCAGGATTGGGCGGTCTCGCTTTGCATGCCTCCTCTCCCTGAGGGCATTATTCCTCGCGAAGCTTTTGAAGAGGACGAGTCTGAGTCGACTATCCCTTCTGACGTGGCAGAGGAAGCCCCCGAGTCGGAGAGCCTAGATACTCGCAAGCATCCGCGCAGCAAGGACTCTGATGCGTCGACTCCTTCAACTCCAGAGGGCATAGTTGCTGGCGCGGAATCACCAATTCCCGCCATTCCTGTGAGGGCTGTAGCACCAGCTTCTCGCAAGAAGATGCGATTGCCCAAGGAGTCTTCGTCGGAGTCGGCGGAGGCCACGTTTGATCTTGACAAGTTTGACTGGTAAGTTTATGAGTTCGTTCTTTCTTCTCTGTTTTCTTTTGTTGGCTTTGCCCTGGAGTTTTGCCCTTTCTCAATGAAAATTTGGTCTTGCAGTCAAGAGGCGTCGTCATCTTCTAGCAACGTTGAATTTTTGAAGGAATCAGGAGTCGCGACCTCAAGGGCCAAGGTAGAGGTCGAGCACGCTCCTTCTCCTCCGGCGGCAGCCCACTCCGGGCACAATTCTTCGAGTTCTCCTCACGGAGGGGAGCATCGAATAGTTGCTCGGATGACAGCTCAACAGACTTCTTCGGAGTCGCTAGAGGACCATGTGAGTATATCTTTCCTTCTTTTGTATTTTGGCAGTCAACGCCCCTCTGTTGCCCTTATCTGATTCCTTGATTGGTGCAATAGCTCCTTGTAAAAGAGGCCGCGCAAGTGGCGGAGCAGGTGATCGCGATGGGTCGTCAGCATGCGATGCTGGAGACGCGTCACCGCGTGGTCGAAAGTGAGTGCTTATGTGCTTGTTTCTTTCGTCTTTTTTCTGTTCTGGCGTGTTTGACTGATAGCCAATTATTTTGACTGCCATGTAGCTGAGCATAACGCCCTACTGCGCAATGTCGCATCCTTGGAGAAGACACTGGCCGCAGCTGTCAAGGGGCGCGATGAGGCAATCGCGGCTCGTGATGAAGCCCGAAAGCGAGGAGAGGATCTGCGCGCCTCTTTTGCGGCCAGGGAGAAGTTGTTCGAGGAGCAGCTATTCTCAGTCGCCAAGGCCCTCTCAGGTACCTTTACTGGTGGATTTTTGGTTGATGCTTTTCTCTGCTTCTGGAGTTTTGCCGTTGGCACTAGAAATCTGATCCATGTTTTTGGTGTAGATGTTGGCGACTGGAGTTTTGACCCGCAGGCCCTTCGTCGTGATGACGCTCTGGCTGGCGCAGTATCCGCGGTCGAAGACCGAAGCGCCGTCGTCCAAAATACATTGTCCAAGGCCAAGGTCGCCCTTAGTCGCCTCCGAGAGGAGTTGATACCAAAGGCGGAGCAGGTCGACAAAATGGACGAGATGGTGGAGTCACTCGCCGGGGGTGTGCCTTCTACCTATAAGAACTCCCTCCGGGCGACTGGTGCAACGATGTCACTCGCCATGGTGCAGGCCCACGGAGTTGAGATAGATCCCTCTGCGGTGTCGAAGACAATGCCTGTTGGCGTGGATGGTCAGCAGGTAGTTTTCGCCCCTTTTGCGACTGCCTATGCCAAATACGGTCATTCTTTGATTAATACCGTTGCCAAGTATTCGGAGGAGCTCCAACGCGTGAAGAAGGCGGCGAAAGCTTCAGCTTCAGGGGCAGGTGGCAAATCAGTGGCGTCTGATACTGCCACGGATTTGATGAAGCCCCCGAAGGCGTCGAAGTCGAAGAAGCCAGCTGCTCCGTAGTTATCTTTGTGTAGTAGATAACGAATTGTCCTTTTGCTCTAAGAACATGCCTGCTGGCGAGTGTGCTTGTGAATGTTTTTTTATGCTTTATCTTGAATGCATCTGCTATCCCTGCCTTTGTGTTAGCTTGGTCGCCTTATTTGCTTCTGTCTTGATCTGTGGTAGGGCGCATCGAGTGGTCCCGTAGGGGGAGACCAGGATCCATCATCTCTTGATGAGACAGTGGCACCGCCGGGCTCCAGGGTAGAGGAGCTGTCTTTGCTGTCGCGACTTCGTGACCGCGTGAAGCAGCTGGAGCATGAGTTGCCCCTGATCCGCGATAACGCAGATGTGTGGAAATCAAAGGCGGAAAAAGGCGCCGCCCGCGAGCAGTATCTGCTTGGCGAGGTGACGCAGCTGGGCGACCAGTTTAAGTGTTAGTTTGCTCGTCCTCATCTTTTTCCTTTGTAGATAGTCGCAGTGGTACGTTGTACTCATGCTGTTGGTGCTGCTTCGTGTAGTTGTTAGCGCACACCGTCCGCAGGAGGAGAGGGATAGGATTGCTATCCGCTTTCATGGTCTCACCCAGGAGCAACTCCAAGAAAGTTGATACTTCTTGGTGGATCATGATCGTGCGACTGCATTGGTGACCCTGCAGGATCGTGCTTTGCGAGTGCTGCTCTTCCTGAAGAAGTCACAGTCATGTTTGAAGAATATCTACCGGGGCGATGTTCCCGTTGGATGACACGCCGTCAAGCCTGTTGGCTCTCCTGGCCAAATTTCAAGATATGTCCGCGGTTCGCGAGTGCGTGAGGCAGCAGTTGGTGGCTGGTGCCAAGGCTGCCCTCTCGATGGTGCGATTGCATAGGCCTGACGTGGATGTCGCCGTCGTAGCTTCCGGTCTGCCAGCGCCGCCAGCCAGATCTTCTTGGAATATGGTGCCGCACTATCAAGCGGTGGACCGCCCAGCAGAGGAGATTGTCGACTTCTTCGAGGAGCAAACCAATGTTCTTCTGTTGCAGCAATAACCATATTTGTATCATGCACATAAGTGTATTTGTGTTGTAAAGTTCATATATATATATATATTTGTATGTAATTTATTGTTGAACGCGTATAAATAGCTTTTGTAAGCGTAAGGTGCGTTGCACTATGCGAGTCCTTTTCGTTAGCCTGGCCATCCCTTTTTATCAACCTGCCAGGTGCGTTGCAGCTGGGTTGAATTTGCGTTAAGGGGTTTGATTGATGTGCCAGCAACTCAAGATGTCGTGTTTATTAGTTCGAAGAACAAATGTGTGTAGGGTGGCGCAGCCCCCGAGTACAATAGAAACAGAAGTGAAAAGAAAAAACACAGAGTTTTGGGGCACTTAGCTTTTATTTATTTGGAGAATAGTACGAGGTACAATGTGTGGCTAAGTAGCCTTGGCTGAGTAGCCTTATTTTCCATGTAAAAGTAAAAACAGCTAGGGGTAGAAGCATCGCAGTTGTGCGACGTTCCAAGGGTTGGAGTATGCGACTCCTGTTTCTAGGTCTTGAAGGCGATAGGCGCCACCTAGGATTACTTCTGTAACCAAGTATGGTCCTTCCCAGGGGGACTCGAGCTTGAGATGCCCCTGCTGCTTCAGTCGCAGGACCAGGTCACCTTCGACGAAGGATCTAGGGCGAAGCCTTCTACTGTGGTAGTTACGCAGGTTCTGCTGGTAGATCGTGGATCTTTCTGCGGCGATTTCTCTCACCTCGTCGAGGAGGTCGACGGAGTCTTCGAGTGCAAGAGATGACTCTTGTTCGCTGTAAGCGACTATGCGCGGCGCCTTGTACCTTACTTCGGCGAGTAGTACCGCTTCTGCCCCGTGCACCATAAAGAATGGCGTGTAGCCTGTGGCGCTGTTTGGAGTTGTACGTAGGCTCCAGAGTACGGATTGGAGCTCATCTGGCTAGCAACCCGCGGCTTGTTCAAGTGGTCAAAGGAGTCGCTTCTTGATGCCGCTGCAGACGAGCCTGTTTGCTTTTTCCACCTGACTGTTGGTCTGTGGATGCGCGACTGAGGCATAACTGATGTTGATCCCCAGGTTTTCGCAGAATTCTTGGAACTCCTTGGATGTGAAGTTCGTCCCGTTGTCAGTGATGATGCTGTGCGGCACGCCGAAGCGATAGACGATGGACTCGAAGAACTTGACTGCGCTGTGCCCTGATTGCTTGGTTACTGGCATGGCCTCGATGCACTTGGTGAATTTGTCGACTGCGACCAAGAGGTAGACGTATCCTCCTTGCGAGGACCTTGGAAGTTTGCCAACCATGTCGAGACCCCACTGTGCGAAGGGCCAGGCCAATGGAATAGGCCGCAATTCTGCGCCTAGTGCGTGTGGTTTGTCCGCGAATCGCTGACAAGCGTTGCACTTTTGGACTATGTCCTTGGCGTCGCGCATGGCCGTGGGCCAGTAAAATCCAGCTCGTAGAGCTTTGGCAACGAGGGCGCGACTGCCGGCGCGATGTCCGCAAGTTCCTTCATGTATGTCGAGGAGGACTGCTTTTCCATCGGCCAGGGAGACGCATCGCTGTAACATGCCTGTGATACTGCGTTTATACAGTTCGCCGTTGATAACGGCGAATGCCTTGGAGCGTCGTGCGATGTGCCATGCGTCCGTCGGGTCGTCCGGTAGGCGCTTGCTGAGGAGATATGTAATGTACGGCTGCGTCCAAGATTGTTCTATCATCATGACGCTCATTGGCCCTTCGCGTCCTGTGTCCAGCTCCAAGTCATCGAGTGCCATTGGCTCATTGGGTGGCGTAGCCCCCGAGTCCATTGCTGCGCTTGTTTGGTTGACGACCAGCTTGGAGTCGCCATATATGATGAGCCTCTTTGCGCCGCAGGCTTTTGCCATCCTCATCCCGTGCAACAGGGCCTTGTATTCAGCCTCGTTGTTTGAGGCTGTGAACTGCATTCGCAGGATGTATTTCAGCTTGTCTCCTTGGGGTGACGTCAGAATGACGCCTGCTCCTGCTCCGTCTTTCCGCTTGGATCCATCGAAGTGCATGGTCCAAAGGTAGGACATATCTGGCTTGTCCGGGAGTTGGTTTTCCATCCAATGCACGAGAAAGTCAGGGAGAACTTGCGACTTGATTGCGTCGTGCTTTTCGTATGTGATGTCTCGTGGAGACAGTTCGATTCCCCAAAGCGCGACTCGTCCCGTGGCGTCAGGGTTATTGAGGATATGTCTCAATGGGGCGTCGCTGACCACCACGATTGGGTGTTCCTGGAAGTAATGGCGCAGTCGCCGGGCGGTCATGAAGACGCCGTACGCCAGCTTCTGGTAGTGCGGGTACCGCTGTTTTGTTGGTGTGAGGACTTCGCTGAGGTAGTATACCGGGCGTTGTACGCCATGGACCTTGTTTTCCTCGGCCCGCTCGACGACGAGCACTGTACTGACCACTTGGTTGGTAGCGGAGATGTATAGCAGTAGTGGCTCCCTTTCTCGTGGAGTCACCAGTACTGGCGAGGTGGATAACAGGCGCTTGAGGTCTTCGAATGCTTCTTGTGCTTCCTTGGTCCACTCGAATTTGTGAGCTTTGCGGAGGAGCTGATAGAAGGGCAGTGCCTTTCCCCCATTCGACCGATAAATCGATTGAGGGCCGCGATTCGTCTGGCTAGTTGCTGGACGCCTCTTATGTTCTTTGGCTTCTCCATGGCCAGTATGGCCTTTATCTTTTTCGGGTTTGCCTCAATCCCTCTCACGGAGATGAGATACCCGAGCAGCTTCCCAGATGGTACGCCGAAGGCGCATTTGTCCGGATTGAGCTTAATCCGGTAACGATCGAGGTTGGCGAATGTTTCGCGCAAGTCGTTGATTAGAGA
The DNA here is from genome assembly GCA_910589775.1 of Avena eriantha. Classification (NCBI taxonomy): domain Eukaryota; kingdom Viridiplantae; phylum Streptophyta; class Magnoliopsida; order Poales; family Poaceae; genus Avena; species Avena eriantha. Next base: position 66,966,649 of record OU342746.1, on the reverse strand, counting down.
GGCTTCCTCCTTGGTTTTGATTATTATGTCGTCGACATAGACTTGGATGTTGCGACCCAATTGCTCCTTGAGGCAAGCCTGCATGCACCGCTGGTAGGTGGCTCCCGCATTTTTTAGCCCGAAGGGCATTGTGTTGTAGCAGAACACACCGAAGGGCATTGTAAACGCGGTCTTCTCTTGGTTTTCCTCCTTCATTCGAATTTGGTTATAGCCTGAGTAGGCATCGAGGAAGCAGAGGCGCTCGCATCCAGCGGTGGAGTCGATGATTTGATCGATCCGTGGTAGCGGGAAGTGATCCTTTGGGCAGTGCTTGTTTAAAGAAGTGAAGTCCACGCACATCCGTAGGATATCTGTGTCCTTTTTTGGCACCAGCACTGTATTGGCGAGCCAAGTGCTTTCCTTGATCTTGCGTATGAATTTGGCCTCGAGGAGTCTGTTGATCTCCATGCCAGGTGCATGTGCTCGAGGCTCAGATAGTCGCCTGATTGTTTGTTTGACTAGCCTTGCGTTGGGGTTGACGTTGAGTGCGTGCTCGGCGAATTCCCTGGGAACTCCTGGCATGTCCGCAAGACACCAGGCGAAAATTTCCCAGTGCTCACGGAGGAATTCGACGAGCGCGAGTTCCTATGCGGGACTCAAGTTGTTGGCGATGAGGGCCGTTTTGGCGGGATCTGTCGGATGGACCTGCACCTTTTTTGTGTGCACGGATGAGTCGAAGGAGAGATCAGGTGAGCTTGGCCTGCTCAGGGGAGACATACTATTGTTTGTCATTTCCTTCAATCGCGCGAGCTCCTCCTGCATGCCAAAGGACTGGGAGATTCTGTTGAATTCCCTGTCGCAACTGTCGGATCGCTCAAAGCTTCTGTTGATCGTGATGACACCGTTGGGACCTGGCATTTTCATCTGCAGGTAGGCATAGTGGGGTACCGCCATGAACCTAGCGAACGCGACGCGTCCGAGGATCCAGTGGTATTCTGAGGGCCAGTCGACGACCTCAAAGTCAATGCGCTCGCACCTAAAGTTCTTCGACGTGTCGAATATGACGTCGAGGTTGATTTTGCCCAGGGGGTATACGCCTTTCTCTGGGACGATGCCATGGAACGTTGTGTCCGATGCCTCCAAGCAAGTTAGAGGAATCCTCATTGCTCGCAGGGTACTCGCGAATATGAGGTTGATGCCGCTTCCGCCGTCCATGAAGACGCGACTCATGTCGAAACCTCCAATTTGCGCCTCGAGTACGAGGGGGCAATGACCTGGGCGAGGTACTTGAGGCGGGTGGTCGCGTTTATCGAAGGTGATGCACGATTCACTGCCACTGAGGTACTCAGTGGTGGATGGTGGTGAGTGCGTGGCCAAGTTGACTTGGCAAGTGATAGCTTTCTGCACCCTATTGGAGGGGCGCCCCTTTTGGATCATCATGGTACCCATGGCCCGTGGGTACGGTTCTCCTCCGTGGTGCTGGTCCGGTGCAGCTCCGTTTGGGGGTGGCCCTGGTGGTGGTGGCGGTGCGCCATGTGCCACGGCGCCTAGAGCGGCCCCATAGCCTCTTTCGACTGCGTTGCGGTTCATCCGAACCAATCCCTCATGTAGCTTGAGGAACTCGCGGCAGTCTTTGAGGAGGTGGCTGGACTTTCTCTTGCCATCATGCTTGTCGATGTAGAAGTGTACCGTGCATGGTCCGGACAGTTTCTCCTCGATGGAGGTCGCGGTTGCCTCGTCGCGAGTGCGGCGTTGCCACACTTGCATGGTCTTCCCAGAGTCGCGGTATCCGCTGCTGCGGTATCCGTTGTTGCGGTTGTCTTCGCGTCTCTCGGCGTAGCCGGCTGCGACCATATTAACGTCGTCACGGTCGTCGTAGATGCGCATGCGGCGTTTGCCTCGGCGGTCGCGTCTGTGTTCGAGCTCTGCCTCCTCATCAGAGTGAGCGCGGTTCTTCACTGAATCTTCTCCATCAGCCCATCGATTCGCGATCTCCATTAGGTGGTCGATAGTCTAGGGCTTTGAGCGGCCCAGCTCCTCCCTGAGCTCTAAACGGCGAACGCCACTGTTGAATGCATCAATCGCGCGGTCCTCTGAGATGTTTTCCGCGGAATTCTTGGTGATGGACCACCTTCGGATGTATGAGCGTAGTGATTCGCCAGATTTTTGCTGGCAGCATCTCAGTTCTTCGATTGATGCGGGCCGTTTGTACGTGCCCTTAAAGTTGCGCACGAAGCTATAGACCAGCTCATACCAGCTGCGAATGGATCCGCGTGGGAGGCTATTGAGCCATGCTCGGGCGGCACCCTGCAGCTGTAGCTGTAAACATTGCATGGCAGTACTTCGACTGCCTCCGTGGAGCCTGACGGAGGAGATGTGGTCCCCTAGCCAGATTTTAGGGTCTTGTAGGACGTCGAACTTCGGGTTTTCCGACGGAAGTTTAAACCCCTTAGGCATTCGTTTCTGCCTAATGGATCTGCTGAAGCATCTGGCGCCGCAGAGCTCCCCGTCTTCCTCCTCTGAGTCAGTCGACCGGGCATGTCGTGCTCTTGATTTGTCGATCTTACGTTGTGTGAGGTCGTTGCGCGCGTCGTAGTCGCGATCGTGTCGTTGCGAACGACGGCGTCGAGACATGTCGTGACTGTCATCGCTAGACGAGGGCGAGGAGTAGCGTTTTGCCCTTTTTCGGGTCTGATACTGGCTGCTTGTCGAGGGCGGCCTCGATTAGCCCCAAACCCGCGATCGTAGATCGGTGCATGGTGGTTCGGGGATCTCCAGCCGGTGGCAGGTTGTTGAGGAGGTACATGGAGGCTGCCGTGACCGTGGCCTGCGGCGTTCTGGGGACCACGTTGCCTCTCGTGTCGACTGTCATAGAGCTGAAGTCGAGGACTTTCGCGGCGTCTATGCGTTCTTGTTCGGTGAGGTGAGCCATTCGCGACTGCCTCTTCTTGGCGACGTAGTCGTTTCCTCGTGAGGAGGATCCTCCGTAGGAGGAGAGCCCAGCACGACGAAGGCTCGATTCGTCCGCCGCCCTTTTATGCGCCTCCAGCTGCGCGATTGCTTCTTTTTAGCGCTTGAATTCCTCTTTCAGGAGCCAGTGGTAGCCCATTAGTAATTCCTGTGGGGATCCAAAGGGCAGAGGTGCACCTCGTAGGGCTTCGCGGCAGCGCTCCCACTCTTGCTCGTTGAGCCTGATTACGACGCGTTCGCCGGTTTGCTCATTGATTATGCTGGGAGGTTCGACTGCTCCACCGTTGGCACCGTTACCGCCGTTGCCACCGTTGCCAATGTTGGGTGGATCGGTGCCGTTGCCGGTGTTGACGACGGCGCGATTGGCGGTGGTGTCGCCTGCATTGATGACGGCGCAAATGAAGTGATTGGGGAAGCTGTTGCTTCCGCAACTTTCAGATTCAGAACTGCAGGTTCCATCTTTTGTGGCCAGATCACTCAGATCGGAGTCACGACTGCTGTCGCTGATCGTGTTCCCGACTGCCACCGGAGTATTGAGCTCGCTGAGGGTGCCGATCGATGGAGGGAACCATGATGCCGGGACAATCACCGGTGTTGTCGGTTGATCAGGCATGCGAAGCATGCCCATCTGACCAACTTGGAAGTGGAAGCTCCCAATCGCCAAGCTGATTCCATCTCCCACGGACTCGAAAGCCGGGCGGGTGGCCGGTGTGTGGACGGTGAAGTCGAAGGCGCCGAAGAGCTGGCGAATCTCCGTTGTTGCGGAGTTGTAGATCGCGGTTGATGGGGCCGAAGAAGCCGCAACATCAGCACTCCCAGTTCCCACAGACGGCGCCAATTGACGAGGGTTTAACTCATCAATACCCATTGTTATGGACTTGGGTTTTGGAGAAGGAGGGAGTGCTGGAGACATCTATTGGCTAGCAAACAAGCACACGGGGGACAAAGGATTTACCCAGGTTCAGGCCTCGTAGAGGTCCCTACTCCTGCTTGTCTGCTCGTGGAATTATCGAGGGAGTCGAAAGTTACATTGGTGCGCAGATGCAATCTGGCGAGAGTTGTGAAAACTAGGGTTGTGTTTGTCTTCCTCGCCGCCCCCTCCTAGCCTTTATATAGATAGGCTAGGTCTCAAGTAGCAGGTCGAGTCGGTTACAAATTAGGGTTTTCCCCTTCAAACTTTCTATCTTTAGCTTCTTGTCTCTCAAGCAATCGAGAGTCCGCAGATCACTCGAATCCTTTCGTCTGGGCCTTGGCGACACCATGGGCCTGTACGTATTTAGGCCGTATATACCAAGCTTGAGTGCCCGTAAGGTATACCCATGCCACTAGTCATGTTTTCTACGACGTCATGGATTTTTTCCCGGTGTCCACGCTTTGGCCGTTCGGTCCAACGTCTCGCCCAGATTTGTCCTTTTTCGGTGTAACCATAACAAGGGAGACGCTAGTCGTGTGTTCCACGAAGTCGTGAATTTTTTCCCGGTTTCCATGTTTTAGCCGTTCGGTTCAACGTCTCGCCCAGATTTGGCATATTTTCAGCGTAACCGACACACGTGAGACGCTAGTCGTGTTTTCCACGATGTCATGCCGTTTTCCATGATATCGTGGATTTTTGCCAGGTGTCCACGTTTTGTCCATGCGGTCCAACGCCTCGTCCAGATTTGGCTTGTTTTCAGCGTAATCTACACACGTGAGACGCTAGTTGTGTTTTCCACAATAACGTGGATTTTTGCCCGGTGTCCATATTTTGACCTTTCGGTCCATCGTCTCTCTCAGATTTGGCCTATTTTCGGTGTAACAATCACACTGGAGACGCTAGTCGTGTTTTCCACGATGTTGTGGATTTTTTTCCCGGTTTCCACGTTTTGGCCGTTCGTTTTAATGTCTCGCTCAGATTTGGCCAGTTTTCAGCGTAACCGACACATTGAGACGCTAGTCGTGTTGTCCACGATGTCGTGGATTTTTCCCATTGTCCATGTTTTGGTCGTTCGGTCCAACGTCTCGCCTAGATTTGGCATGTTTTCGGTATAACCATCAAACGGGAGACGCTAGTCGTGTTTTCCACGATATCGTGGATTTTTTCCCGGTGTCCACGTTTTGGCCGTTCGGTCCAACGTCTCGCCTAGCTTTGGCCTGTTTTCGGTGCAATCGTCCTACGGGAGACGCTAGTCGTGTTTTCCACGATATTGTGGATTTTTTCCCAGTGTCCACATTTTGGCCGTTCGGTCCAACGTCTTGCCCAGATTTGGCCTGTTTTTGGCGTAACCATCACACGGGAGACGCTAGTCGTGTTTTCCATGAATTCGTGGATTTTTCCCAGTTTCCATGTTTTGGCCCGTTCGTTTCAATGTCTCGCCCAGATTTGGCCTATTTTAAGCGTAACCGACACATGTGAGACGCTAGTCGTGTTTTCCACGATGTCGGGCCGTTTTCCCCGATGCCTTGGATTTTGCCAGTTGTCCACGTTTTGTCCGTGCAGTCTAACGTCTCGCCTAGATTTGGCCTGTTTTTGGTGTAACCGTCACAGAGGAGACGCTAGTCGTGTTTTCCACGAAGTCGTGGATGTTTTCCTGGTTCCCATGTTTTGGCCGTTCGGTTCAACGTCTCGCCCAGATTTGTCATATTTTCAGCGTAACCGACACACGTGAGACGCTAGTCGTGTTTTCCACGATGTTGGGCTGTTTTCCACGATGCCGTGGATTTTTGCCCGGTGTCCATGTTTTGACCGTTCGATCCAACGTCTCGCCCAGATTTGGCATGTTTTCGGTGTAACCGTCAGACGGGAGACGCTTGTCGTGTTTTCCACGATGTCATGTATTTTCCCCGGTGTCCATGTTTTGGCCGTTCGGTCCAACGTCTCGCCTATATTTGTCCTTTTTTCGGTGTAACCATCACACGGGAGACGCTTGTCGTGTTTTCCACGAAGTCGTGGATTTTTTCCCGATTTCCATATTTTAGCCGTTCAGTTCAACGTCTCGTCCAAATTTGGCATGTTTTCAGCATAACCGACACACGTGAGATGCTAGTCGTGTTTTCAACGATGTCAGTCCGTTTTTCATGATATCGTGGATTTTTGCCAGGTGTCCACGTTTTGACCGTTCGGTCCAACGTCTCGCTCAGATTTGGCCTATTTTCAGTGTAACCGTCACACGGGAAACGCTAGACGTATTTTCCACGATGTCGTGGATTTTTGCCCGGTGTCCACGTTTTGACCGTTCGGTCCAACGTCTCGCCCAGATTTGGCATGTTTTCGGTGTAACCGTCACACGGGAGATGCTAGTCGTGTTTTCCACGATGTCTTGGATTTTTTCCTGGTGGCCACATTTTGGCCGTTCGGTCCAACGTCTCACCCGGATTTGGCCTGTTTTCGATGTAACCGTCACATTAGAGACGCTAGTCATGTTTACCACAATGTCGTAGATTTTTCCCACTGTCCATGTTTTGGCCATTTGGTCCAACGTCTTGCCCAGATTTGGCCTGTTTTCGGTGTAACTGTCACACTGGAGACACTAGTCGTGTTTTCCACAATGTCGTGCATTTTTGCCCGGTGTCCACGTTTTGGCCGTTTGGTCCAACGTCTCACCCAGATTTGGCTTGTTTTCGGTGTAACCGAACCACGTGAGACGCTAGTCGTGTTTTCCACGATGTCGGGCCGTTTTCCATGATGTCGTGGATTTTTTCCAGGTGTCCACGTTTTGTCCGTGCGGTCCAATGTCTCTCCTAGATTTGGCATGTTTTAACGTAACCTACACACATGAGACGCTAGTCGTGTTATCCGCTATGTCATGGATTTTTTTCTTGGTGTCCACGTTTTGGCGTTCGGTCCAATGTCTCGCCCAGATTTGGAATGTTTTCGGTCTAACCGTCACAATGGAGACGCTAGTCATGTTTTCCATGATGTCGTGGATTTTTTCCCGGTGTCCATGTTTTGGCCGTTCGGTCCAATGTCTCGCCCTAATTTGGCATGGTTTTGGTGTAACCGTCACAAGGGAGACGCTAGTCATGTTTTCCACAATGTCGTGGATTTTTTCCCGGTGTCCATGTTTTGACCGTTCGGTCCAACGTCTCGCCCAGATTTGGCATGTTTTCGGTGTAACCGTCACACGGGAGACGCTTGTCGTGTTTTCCACGATATTGTGGATTTTTTCCCAGTGTCCACATTTTGGCCGTTCGGTCCAACGTCTCGCCCAGATTTGGCCTGTTTTTTGTGTAACCATCACACAGGAGACTGATACATTGCAAATGTGTCTATAATTTTTGATGTTCCATGCTTGGTTTTATCTACTTTCTTGTGTTTTGTCCACACTTTCGAGTACTTTTCATATGATTTCTTGGACTAACCTATTAACAAGAGCCACAGTGCCAGCTGCCTGTTTTCTGCTGTTTTTGACTCCAGAAATCAGAAAATGAATTTTCTCAGAATTGGATGGGACAAAAGCCAAAGTTACTATTTTGCCGGAAGACTCATGAAGCCAGAAGGAGAGTCGGAGAGGGGCCATAGGGTGGCCACACCCCCCTAAACCCGGGTCCACCTTGGCCGCGTAAGGGCATGGTGTGGGCCCCCTGGATGGCCACCGACCTTACCTCCTTCGCCTATAAGAGCCTCCCGAAGCATAAACCCTAAATAGTCAATCAGAAATCCACGAAAAGTTCCGCAGCGCCGCCGCCACCGAAGGGGAGATTCGGGGGACAGAAAGTCTCTGTTCCGGCACCCTGCCGGGACAGGAACTGCCCCCAAAGCCATCTCCATCGATCCCCACCGCCATCTCCATCACCGTTGCTGATTCCCATGATGTGGAGGGAGTAGATCTCTCTCGAGGCTAAGGGTTCTACCGGTAGCTATGTGTTCATCTCTCTCTATGCATGATCATATTGTGATCATGAGCTTGTAATCTATAGATCTACCTTGCTACTCAAGTGCTTTAATAGATCTCTACTCTCCCCATGTGTGTGAAAGTGACAACGTGCACACCATGGTGGCACTTAGGCTAGAGAATTACAAATACTTGTTATGAGTTATATTTGGAGTTGGATGTCTTTATGAAATTGTGGTGTTTGTTGGACCTATCTAGAGCTCAAGGTGACAGTGTGGGGTTATCTAGATGGGAAAGGCTTACTTTGAGGTGTGTTGTTATAGCCCTACCATGGATTAGAGTGTCCAACCGGAGAGTAGTTCAGCATATTATCATAAAGAAGAATATATTTATATGAGAGTGTTCACTAGTGAAAGTATGATCCCTAGGCCTTGTTTCTAAGCACTGAAACACCGTTTGCTATTAGATCTATTGCATGTTTGCTTCCTTCAATCTTTATTTCAGTTTGCCTTTAGTCTTTGCCACGCCATCAAGCTATTTTCTGGTACCGTTACCACTTATAATTATCTATACCACTTGTATTTCACTATCTCTTCGCCGAACTAGTGCACCTATACACCTGACAAGTGTATTGGGTGTGTTGGGGACACAAGAGACTTCTTGTATCTTGATTGCAGGGTTGCTTGAGAGGGGATACCTTTGACCACTTCCTCCCTGAGTTCGATAAACCTTGGGTGATCCACTTAAGGGAAAACTTGCTGCTCTTCTACAAGAATAGAAGTGCGTAGACATCAGAGACGCTAGTCGTGTTTTCAAAGAAGTCGTGGATTTTTTCCCGGTTTCCATGTTTTGGCCGTTCAGTTCAACGTCTCGCCCAGATTTGGCCTGTTTTTAGCGTAACCGACACGCGTGAGACGCTAGTCGTGTTTTCCACGATGTCGGGCCATTTTCCACGATGTCGTGGATTTTTGCCCGGTGTCCACGTTTTGACCGTTCGGTCCAACATCTCACCCAGATTTGGCATGTTTTCGATGTAACCGTCACACGGGAGACGCTTGTCTTGTTTTCCACGATGTCATTGATTTTACCCCGGTGTCCATGTTTTGGTCGTTCGGTCCAACGTCTCGCCCAGATTTGTTCTTTTTTGGTGTAACCATCACATGGGAGACACTTGTCGTGTTTTCCACGAAGTCGTGTATTTTTTCCGGTTTCCATATTTTAGCCATTTAGTTCAACGTCTCGCCCAGATTTGGCATGTTTTCAGCATAATCAACATGCGTGAGACGCTAGTCGCGTTTTCCACGATATCGGGCCGTTTTTCAAGATGTCGTGGATTTTTGCCAGGTGTCAGGGTTTTGTCCGTGTGGTGCAACGTCTCGCCCAAATTTGGCTTGTTTTCGGTGTAACTGTCACACGGGAGACGCTAGTCGTGTTTTCCACGATGTCGTGGATTTTTGCCCGGTGTACACGTTTTGACCGTTCGGTCCAACGTCTCGCCCAGATTTGGCATGTTTTCGGTGTAACCGTCACACGGGAGACGCTAGTCGTGTTTTCCACGATGTAGTGGATTTTTTTCTTGGTGTCCATGTTTTGGCCGTTCAGTCCAACGTCTCACCCACATTTGGCATGTTTTCGATGTAACCGTCACACGAGAGACGCTAGTCATGTTTACCACGATGTCGTAGATTTTTCCTAGTGTCCATGTTTTGGCCATTCGGTCCAACGTCTCGCCCAGATTTAGCATATTTTCGGTGTAACCGTCACACCGAAGACGCTAGTCTTGTTTTCCACAATGTCGTGGACTTTTGCACGGTGTCTACGTTTTGGCCGTTCGGTCAAACGTCTCACCTAGATTTGGCATGCTTTTGGTGTAACCGTCACATTGGAGACGCTACTCGTGTTTTCAACGATGTTGTGGATTTTTTCCCGGTGTCCACATTTTGGCTGTTCGGTCCAACGTCTCGCCCAGATTTGGCCTGTTTTTGGGGTAACCATCACACGCTAGACGCTAGTCGTGTTTTCCACGAAGTCATGGATTTTTTCCCGGTTTCCATTTTTTGGCCGTTTGGTCCAACGTCTTGCCCAGATATGGCATGTTTTTAGTGTAACCGACACACGTGACACGCTAGTCGTGTTTTCCACGATGTTGGGCCGTTTTCCACGATGTCGTTGATTTTTGCGCGGTATCCATATTTTGACCGTTCGGTCCAACCTCTCGCCCAGATTTGGCATGTTTTCATTATAACCGTCACACGGGAGACGCTTGTCATGTTTTCCATGATGTCATGGATTTTTTCCCCGGTGTCCATGTTTTGGTCGTTTGGTCCAATGTCTCGACCAGATTTGGCCTTTTTTGGTGCAACCATCACACGGGAGACGCTAGTCGTGTTTTCCCCGAAGTCGTGGATTTTTTCCCGGTTTCCATATTTTAGCCGTTCAGTTCAACATCTCGCCCCAATTTGGCATGTTTTCAGCGTAACCGACACACGTGAGACGCTAGTCGTGTTTTCCACGATGTCGTGGATTTTTTTCCCGGTTTCCATATTTTAGCCGTTCAGTTCAACGTCTCTCCCATATTTGGCATGTTTTTAGCATAACCGACACATGTGAGATGCTAGTCGTGTTTTCTACGATGTCGGGCCATTTTTCACGATGTCGTGGATTTTTGCCAGGTGTCCACGTTTTGTCTATGCGGTCCAACGTCTCGCTCAGATTTGGCCTATTTTCGGTGTAACCATCACACGGGAGACGCTAGTCATGTTTTCCACGATCTCGTGGATTTTTGCCCGGTGTCCACGTTTTGACCGTTCGGTCCAACGTCTCGCCCAGATTTGGCATGTTTTCGGTGTAACCGTCACACGGGAGACGCTAGTCATGTTTTCCACGATGTCTTGGATTTTTTCCTGGTGTCCACGTTTTGGCTGTTCGGTCCAACGTCTCGCCCACATTTGGCATGTTTTCGATGTAACCGTCACACAAGAGACGCTAGTCATGTTTACCATGATGTCGTAGATTTTTCCCGCTGTCCGTGTTTTGGCCATTTGGTCCAACGTCTCACCTAGATTTAGCCTGTTTTTGGTGTAACCGTCACACTGGAGACGCTAGTCGTGTTTTCCACAATGTCGTGGATTTTTGCCCAGTGTCCACGTTTTGGCTATTCAGTCCAACGTCTCGCCCAGATTTGGCATGTTTTCGGTGTAACCGTCACATGGGAGACGCTAGTCGTGTTTTCGACGATATTGTGGATTTTTCCCGGTGTCCACAATTTGGCCGTTTGGTCCAACGTCTCGCCCAGATTTGGCCCGTTTTGGTGTAACCATCACACGGGAGACGCTAGTCGTGTTTTCCACGAAGTCGTGGATTTTTTTCCGGTTTCCATTTTTTGCCCGTTCGGGTCAACGTCTCGTTTTCAGCATAACCGCCACACGTGAGACGCTAGTCGTTGTTTCCACGATGTCGAGCCGTTTTCCACGATGTCGTGGATTTTTTCCAGGTGTCCACGTTTTGTCCGTGCGATCCAATGTCTCGCCTAGATTTGACATGTTTTCAGCGTAACCTACACACGTGAGACGCTAGTCGTGTTTTCCACGATGTCGTGGTTTTTTTCCTGGTGTCCACGTTTTGGTGTTCGGTCCAATGTCTCGCCCACATTTGGCATGTTTTCGGTGTAACCGTCACAATGGAGACGCTAGTCATGTTTTCTATGATGTCGTGGATTTTTTCACAGTATCCATGTTTTGGTCGTTCGGTCCAACTACTCGCCCAGATTTGGCCTAGTTTCGGTGTAACCGTCACACGGGAGACGCTAGTCGTGTTTTGCACGATGTCGTGGATTTTTTCCTGTTATCCACGTTTTGACCGTTTGGTCCAACATCTCGCCCAGATTTGGCATGTTTTCGGTGTAACCGTCACACGGGAGACCCTTGTCGTGTTTTCCACGATATTGTGGATTTTTCCCGGTGTCCACATTTTGGCCGTTCGGTCTAACGTCTCGCCCAGATTTGGCCTGTTTTTGGTGTAACCATCACATGGGAGACGCTAGTCGTGTTTTCCACGAAGTCGTGGAGTTTTTCCTGGTTTCCATGTTTTGGCTGTTCGGTTCAACGACTCGCCCAGATTTGGCATGTTTTCAGCGTAACCAACACACGTGAGACGCTAGTCGTGTTTTCCACGATGTCGGGCCATTTTCCACGATATCGTGGATTTTTGCCCGGTGTCCATGTTTTGGCCGTTCGGTCCAACGTCTCGGCCAGATTTGTCCTTTTTTGGTGTAACCATCACACGGAGGACGCTTGTCGTGTTTTCAACGAAGTCGTGGATTTTTTTCCCGGTTTCCATATTTTAGCTATTCCGTTCAACGTCTCGCCTAGATTTGGCATGTTTTCAGCATAACCGACACGCGTGAGACGCTAGTCGTGTTTTCCATGATGTCAGGCCGTTTTTCATGATGTCGTGGATTTTTGCCATGTGTCCACGTTTTGTCCGTGCGGTCCAACGTCGCGCCCAAATTTGGCATGTTTTCGGTGTAACCATCACACATGAGACGCTAGTCGTGTTTTCCACGATGTCATGTATTTTTGCCCGGTGTACACGTTTGGACCGTTCGGTCCAACGTCTCGCCCAGATTTGGCATGTTTTCAGTGTAACCTTTACATGGGAGACGCTAGTCGTGTTTCCACGATGTCGTGGATTTTTTCTTGGTGTCCATGTTTTGGTCTTTCGGTCCAACATCTCGCCCACATTTGGCATGTTTTCGATGTAACCGTCACACGAGAGACGCTAGTCATGTTTACCACGATGTCGTAGATTTTTCCCGGTGTCCATGTTTTGGCCATTCGGTCCAACATCTCGCCCAGATTTACCCTGTTTTCGGTGTAACCGTCACACCGGAGACGCTAGTCGTGTTTTCCACAATGTCGTAGATTTTTGCATGGTGTCCACGTTTTGGCCGTTCGGTCCAATGTCTCGCCCAATTTCACATGTTTTCGGTGTAACTGTCACATGGGAGACGCTAGTCATGTTAACCACGACGTCGTACATTTTTCTCGGTGTCGTTGTTTTGGCCGTTTGGTCCACCGTCTCGCCCAAATTTGGTATGGTTTCGGTGTAACCGTCACACGGGAGACGCTAGTCGTGTTTTCCAAGATGTCGTGAATTTTTTCTTGGTGTCCATGTTTTGGCCTTTCTGTCCAACGTCTCGCCCAGATTTGGCATGTTTTCGATGTAACCGTCACACGAGACACGCTAGTCATGTTTACCACGATGTCGTAGATTTTTCCCGGTGTCTATGTTTTGGCCATTCGGTCCAACGTCTCTCCCACATTTGGCATGTTTTTGATGTAACCGTCACACCGGAGACGCTAGTCGTGTTTTCCACGATGTCGTGGATTTTTGCACGGTGTCCACGTTTTGGCCGTTCGGTCCAACGTCTCGCCCAGATTTGGCATGTTTTCGGTGTAACCGTCACACGTGAGACGCTAGTCGTGTTTTCCACGATGTCGTGGATTTTTGCTAGGTGTCCACGTTTTGTCTGTGCGGTCCAACGTCTCGCCCAGATTTGGCCTGTTTTCGGTGTAACCGTCACACGGGAGACGCTAGTCGTGTTTTCCACGATGTGTTGATTTTTGCCCGGTGTCCACGTTTTGACCGTTCGGTCCAACGTCTCGCCCATATTTGGCATGCTTTCGGTGTAACCGTCACACGGGAGACGCTAGTCGTGTTTTCCAAGATGTCGTGGATTTTTTCCCGGTGTCCACGTTTTGACCGTTCGGTCCAACGTCTCGCCCAGATTTGGCCTATTTTTGGTGAACCATCAGACGGGAGACGCTAGTCGTGTTTTCCAAGAAGTCGTGGAGTTTTTCCTAGTTTCCATGTTTTGGCTGTTCGGTTCAACGACTCGCCCAAATTTGGCCTGTTTTCAGCGTAACCAACACGCTAGTCGTGTTTTCCACGATATCGGGCCATTTTCCACGATGTCGTGGATTTTTGCTCGGTGTCCATGTTTTGGCCGTTCGGTCCAATGTCTCGCCCAGATTTGTCCTTTTTTGGTGTAACCATCACACGGGAGACGCTTGTCGTGTTTTCAACGAAGTCGTGGATTTTTTCCCGGTTTCCATATTTTAGCTATTCAGTTCAACGTCTCGCCCAGATTTGGCATGTTTTCAGCATAACCGACACGCGTGAGACGCTAGTCGTGTTTTCCATGATGTCGGGCCGTTTTTCACGATGTCGTGGATTTTTGCCATGTGTCCACATTTTGTCCATGCGGTCCAACGTCGCGCCCAAATTTTGCCTGTTTTCGGTGTAACCGTCACACATGAGACGCTAGTGGTGTTTTCCACGATGTCGTGGATTTTTGCCCGGTGTACACGTTTTGACCGTTCGGTCCAACGTCTCGCCTAGATTTGGCATGTTTTTGGTGTAACCGTCACACGGGAGACGCTAGTCGTGTTTTCCACGATGTCGTGGATTTTTTCTTGGTGTCCATGTTTTGGTCGTTCGGTCCAACCTCTCGCCCACATTTGGCATGTTTTCGATGTAACCGTCACACGAGAGACGCTAGTCATGTTTACCACGATGTCGTAGATTTTTCCCGGTGTCCATGTTTTGGCCATTCGGTCCAACATCTCGCCTAGATTTAGCCTATTTTTGGTGTAACCGTCACACCGGAGACGCTAGTCGTGTTTTCCACAATGTCGTGGATTTTTGCACGGTGTCCACGTTTTGGCCGTTCGGTCCAACGGCTCACCCAAATTTGGCCTATTTTCGGTGTAATCGCCACATGGGAGACGTTAGTCATGTTAACCACGATGTCGTAGATTTTTCTCGGTGTCCTTGTTTTGGCCGTTTCGTCCATCGTCTCGCCCAGATTTTGTATGTTTTCGGTGTAACCGTCACACGGGAGATGCTAGTCATGTTTTCTAAGATGTCGTGGATTTTTTCTTGGTGTCCACGTGTTGGCCGTTCTGTCCAACGTCTCGCCCAGATTTGTCATGTATTCGATGTAACCGTCACACGAAAGACGCTAGTCATGTTTACCACGATGTCGTAGATTTTTCCCGGTGTCCATGTTTTAGCCATTCGGTCCAACGTGTCACCCACATTTGGCATGTTTTCGATGTAACCGTCACACCGGAGACGCTAGTCGTGTTTTCCAAAATGTCGTGGATTTTTGCACGGTGTCCACGTTTTGGCCGTTTGGTCCAACGTCTCGCCCAGATTTGGCCTGTTTTCGGTGTAACCATCACACGGGAGACGCTACTCGTGTTTTCCACGAAGTCGTGGATTTTTTCTAGGTGTGCATGTTTTGTCCGTGCGGTCCAACGTCTCGCCCACATTTGGCATGTTTTCGGTGTAACCGTCACACGGGAGATGCTAGTCGTGTTTTCCACGATGTGTTGATTTTTGCCAGGTGTCCACGTTTTGACCGTTCGGTCCAACGTCTCGCCCATATTTGGCATGTTTTCGGTGTAACCGTCACATGGGAGACGCTAGTCGTGTTTTCCACGATGTTGTCGATTTTTTTCCTGTGTCCACATTTTGGCCATTCGGTCCAACGTCTCGCCCAGATTTGGCCTGTTTTTGGTGTAACCATCACACTAGAGACGTTAGTCGTGTTTTCCACGAAGTCGTGGATTTTTTCTCGGTTTCCATGTTTTGGTCGTTCGGTTCAACGTCTCGCCCAGATTTTTCCTGTTTTCACCGTAACCGACACACGTGAGACTCTAGTCCTGTTTTCCACGATGTCGGGCCGTGTTCCACGATGTCGTGGATTTTTGCTAGGTGTCCACGTTTTGTCCGTCCGGTCCAACGTCTCGCCCATATTTGGCATGTTTTTAGCATAACCTACACACGTGAGACGCTAGTCGTGTTTTCCACGATGTCGTGGATTTTTGTCCAGTGTCAACGTTTTGACCGTTCGGTCCAACGTCTCGCCCGTATTTGGCATATTTTCGGTGTAACCGTCACACATGAGATGCTAGTCGTGTTTCCACGAAGTCGTGGATTTAATCCCGGTGTCCACGTTTTGGCCGTTCGGTCCAACGTCTAGCCCAGATTTGTCCTTTTTCGGTGTAACCATCACACGGGTGACGCTAGTCCTGTTTTCCATGATGTCGTGGATTTTTTCCTAGTTTCCATGTTTTAGCCGTTCGGTTCAACGTAACGCCCAGATTTGGCATGTTTTCAGCATAACCGACACACGTGACACGCTAGTCTTGTTTTCCATGATGTCGTGTCGTTTTCCACGATATCGTGGATTTTTGCCAGGTGTCCACGTTTTGTCCGTGCGGTCCAACGTCTCGTCTAGATTTGGCTTCTTTTCAGTGTAACCTACACACGTGAGACGCTAGTCGTGTTTTCCACGATATCGTGGATTTTTGCCCGGTGTCCATGTTTTGGCCTTTCGGTCCAACTTCTCGCCCAGATTTGGCTTATTTTCGGTGTAACCGTCACATGGGAGACGCTAGTCCTGTTTTCCACGATATCGTAGATTTTTTACCGGTTTCCACGTTTTGGCCGTTCGGTTCAACGTCTCGCTCAGATTTGGCCTGTTTTCGGCGTAACCGACACACTGAGACGCTAGTCGTCTTTTCCACGATGTCGTGGATTTTTTCCGATGTCCATGTTTTGGCCGTTCGGTCCAACGTCTCGCCTAGATTTGGCATGTTTTCGGTATAACCATCAAACAGGAGACGCTAGTCGAGTTTTCCATGATGTCGTGGATTTTCTCCTGGTGTCCATGTTTTGGCTGTTCGGTCCATCGTCTCGCCAGATTTGGCCAATTTTCGGTGTAACCGTCGCACGGGAGACGCTAGTCGTGTTTTCCACGATGTCGTGGATTTTTCCCGGTTTCCTCGTTTTGGCTGTTCTGTTCAATGTCTCGCCAAGATTTGGCATGTTTTCAGCGTAACCCCCACACGCGAGACGCTAATCGTGTTTTCCATGATGTCGGGCCATTTTCCACGATGTCGTGGATTTTTTCCCGGTGTCCATGTTTTGGCCATTCGGTCCAACGTCTCGCTAGATTGGGCTTGTTTTTGGTGTAACCGTCACACGGGAGACGCTAGTCGTGTTTTCCACGATGTCGTGGATTTTTGCCCGGTGTCCATGTTTTGGCCGTTCGGTCCAACGTCTCGCCCAGATTTGGCATGTTTCGGTGTAACCGTCACACGGGAGACGCTAGTCGTGTTTTCCATGATGTCGTGGATTTTTTCTTGGTGTCCACGTTTTGGCCGTTCGGTCCAACGTCTCTCCCACATTTGGCATGTTTTCGGTGTAACTGTCACATGAGAGACGCTAGTCATGTTTACCATGGTGTCGTAGATTTTTCCTGGTGTCCATGTTTTGGCCATTCGGTCCAACGTCTCACCCATATTTGGCCTGTTTTCGGTGTAACCGTCACACGGGAGACTCTAGTCATGTTTTCCATAATGTCGTGGATTTTTGCCCGGTGTCCATGTTTTGGCCGTTCGGTCCAACGTCTCGTCCAGATTTGCCATGTTTTCGGTGTAACCGTTACACGGGAGACGCTAGTCGTGGTTTCCACGATGTTATGGATTTTTTCGGTGTCCACATTTTGGCCGTTCGGTCCTACGCCTCGCCCACATTTGGCATGTTTTTGGTGTAACCCTCCCACTGGAGACGCTAGTTATGTTTTCCACGAAGTCGTGGATTTTTTTCCCGGTTTCCATGTTTTAGCCGCTCGGTTTAACGTCTCGCCAAGATTTTGCATGTTTTCAGCGTAACCAAAAAATGTGAGACGCTAGTCATGTTTTCCATGATGTCCTGCCGTTTTCCACGATATCGTGCATTTTTGCTAGGCGTCCACGTTATGTCCGTGCGGTCCAACCTCTCGTCCAGATTTGGCTTGTTTTCAGCGTAACCTACACACGTGAGACGCTAGTCGTGTTTTCCACATTATCGTGGATTTTTGCCCGGTGTCCACGTTTTGCCCTTTCGGTGCAACGTCTCTCCTAGATTTGGCTTGTTTTCAGTGTAACCATCACACGGGAGACGCTAGTCATGTTTTCCACGATGTCGTGGATTTTTCCCGATTCAACATCACGCCCAGATTTGGCCTGTTTTCAGCGTAACCGGCACACGTGAGACGCTAGTCATGTTTTCCGTGATGTCGTGGATTTTTCCCGATGTCCATGTTTTGGCCGTCCGGTCCATCGTCTCGCCCAGATTTGGCATGTTTCCGGTATAACCGTCACACGAGAGACGCTAGTCGTGTTTTCCACGATGTCGTGGATTTTTTCCCAGTTTCCACGTTTTGGCCATTCGGTTCATCGTATAGCCCAGATTTGGCATGTTTTCTGTGTAACCAATACACGTGAGATGCAAGTCGTGTTTTCCACGATGTCGGGCGGTTTTCCATGATGTCATGGATTTTTTCCCAGTGTGCATGTTTTGGCCGTTCGCTTCAACGTCTCACCCAGATTTGGCATGTTTTCAACGTAGCCGAGACACAAGAGATGCTAGTCATGTTTTCCATGATGTCAGGCCATTTTCCATGATGTGGTGGATTTTTGCCCTGTGTCCATGTTTTGGTTGTTCGGTCCAGAGTCTCGCCTAGATTTGGCATGTTTTCGGTGTAACCTTCACACGGGAGACGCTAGTCATGTTTTCCACGATGTCGTGGATTTTTTCCTAGTGTCCACGTTTTGGTCGTTCGGTCCAATGTCTCGCCCACATTTGGCCTGTTTTCGGTGTAAGCGTCACACGGGAGACGCTAGTCGTGTTTTCCACGATATCGTGGGTTTTTTTCCTGGTTTCCACGTTTTGGCCATTCGGTTCAAATTCTCGCCAAGATTTGGCATGTTTTCAACGTAACCGACACACATGCGACGCTAGTCGTGTTTTCCATGATGACGGGGATTTTTTCCCGGTTTCCACGTTTTGGCCATTTGGTTTAATGTTTCGCCTAGATTTGGCATGTTTTCAGAGTAACCGACACATGGGAGACGCTAGTCGTGTTTTCCACGATGTCGGGCCATTTTCCACAATGTCGTGGCTTTTGCTCGGTGTCACGTTTTGGCTGTTCGGTCCAACGTCTCGCCCAGATTTGGCATATTTTTGGTGACACCGTCACACATGAGACGCTAGTCGTGGTTTCCACGATGTCGTGGATTTCCTGTTGTCCACGTTTTGGCTATTCGGTCCAACGTCTCGCCCAAATTTGACTTGTTTTCGGTGTAAACGTCACACGGGAGACGCTAGTCATGTTTTCCACGATGATGTAGCCCGACCTTCGGTCGTTACCACATCATGGTCTCCAAAGGTGAATTTGTTCCTCTATGTGAGCCCACTTCCTACCCTCTTGAATAGTATACTACTTCATACTCCATCCCATATCCATGATAGGTTCATACCGACGAGTATGGAGGCAAGGCAGGAACCCTAGAGCACCAAGCCCGACAAGATGGAGGCTTGGAAGAGAAGACAGAAGAAGCAGCCGCTGGAGCACCGGAGTCTCCGGCCTGCGCACACCGGAGTCTCCGGCCACACCAGAGTCTCTGACCTGATGACACCGGAGTCTCTGGCCTGCAGAACCCGGAGTCTCTGGACCCATCTCCGGACTGACCCCTAGGTCGAGCTCGTGGAGAGCCAGAAGGCCCCTCCGTAGACAACACCGGAGACAGACCGGAGTCTCCAGCCCACAACGGAGTCTCCAAACCCCACACCAGAGTCTCCGGCCTGCGTGCCGCCAGCTGGGCCTTTGGCCCATGTACCCCTTAGTCCGCCCAGACTTTCCCCTTTATTCCTAAAGTACCCTTGAACTAGTGGCTGGCCTATATATAGTGCCCCCACCCCCTCATGTAACCCTAGGCATAGATGATAGACTAAAGAAAACCCCATTTGTGGAATCTTTAGTTTTGCCTCATCCCCTTCTACCAAAGGGGATCGACTATCGTCACCACCTCGTTGGAGGTTGCATCGCGCCTCCCTCGCTGTACAAGGCCTTGGCATCGGTGTCCTTTTGCCAAGACGTCAAGACCCTCTCCAAGGTGTTCTTCCCTCTCCGCGTGGGATTGATACATTGTAAATGTATCTATAATTTTTGATGCTCCATGCTTGGTTTTATCCACTTTCTTGTGTTTTGTCCACACTTTGAAGTACTTTTCATATGATTTCTTGGACTAACCTATTAACAAGAGCCACAGTGCCAGCTGCCTGTTTTCTGCTGTTTTTGGTTCCAGGAAAGTCAGAAAATGAATATTCTCGGAATTGGACGGGACAAAAGCCTAAGTGCCTACTTTTCCAGAAGACTCACGGAGCCAGAATACGAGACAGAGGAGGGCCAAGGGCTGGCCACACCACCCCCAGGCGTGGGCTGGGCCTGGCCGTGCCAGGGCATGGTGTGGTGGCCCCAGGCACCCCCTCGGTCTCCCTCTTCGCCTATAAGAAGCCTTCTGACCTAAAAACTCCAGAGGGTTCGACATTTTTCCAGAAGGAGTTCCGCTCCGCCGCCACCACCAGATTCCACGAAACAGTACCAGAAACTCCGTTCTGGCACCCTACCAGGACGGGGAATTGGAGGAGATCATCGCCATCATCATCACCATCGCTTCTCCATCGACCATCCATGTTGCCCCCATCTATGAGTGAGTAATCCCCCATTGTAGGCTATGGGGATGGTAGGACTTGGATGAGATCGTTCATGTAATGGCATCAGATTGTTAGGGCATGGTGCCTAGTATCTTTTATTAGTTCTTTATGACTTTGTTGCGACTTGTTGTGCTTAATGCTTGTCACTAGGGCCCGAGTGCCATGATTTCAGATCTGAACTTATTATTGATTCATCATGATAGTATTGTTCTTGGTCTTATCTACAAGTTGTATACACACGTCGTTGTCCGGAACCTATGGCCCCGAAGTGACAGAAATCGGGATAACCGGAAGGGAAAGGCTTTGATGTGAGGATCACATGTGTTCACGGAGTGTTAATGCTTTGCTCCGGTGCTCTATTAAAAGGAGCACCTTAATTGCCAGTAGTTCCCTAGAGGCCCCGCTGCAAATGGGTTGGCAGGACAAAAGATGTTGTGCAAGTTCTCATTGCGAGCACGTATGACTATATATGGAACACATGCCTAGGATTGTCTAGTACTGGGGTGCTTTATCTTATTTATCTGCAATTGCCCTATGTTCTGATTGCTATGTGAATTGTCTTGTCCATGCAACGCCCGTCCATCCATCCCTATGCCTACCGCACTCGAATCCCACTGTTTACTGCTTTTGTTACTACTGTCCTTGCTTTACTACTGCTACTACTTTACTATTCCTACTACAAAACTGTTGCTACTGATAAACTGCTGTGAGCAAGATTGTTTCCAAGTGCAGCTGAATTGACAACTCAGTTGTTAAGGCTGATAAATAATCTTTGGCTCCCCTTGTGTCGAATCAATAAATTGGGTTTCACTTCCCTCGAAAATACTGCGATACACCCCCTATACTTGTGGGTCATCAAGACTATTTTCTGGCGCCGTTGCCAGGGGCATAGCTTTGTATCAAGTTCACTTGGGTTCTCTATTGTTCGCTGCTACTCATCCATCATGGGTAAGTCTCGTGATGGCAAGGTTCCTATTTTACCATCCACTACAACAAGAGGTACGGTTCTAAACACCTCTACTACTCTTGATTCACCGTCCGTTTTGAGTAAGTTCCTTACACCACCACATACACATGCTACACACACTGCTACTACTGCTGAATCTGAAACTTCTGATACTTATGATGCTGCTTCTACTGTGCATGATAAAAGTGGTTCATTAGGTCCTTTCCTAGATGCTATGATTGCTAGAACTATAGCTGGAAATACCGAAACTCCTAATGATGGCACTGCCACACCTGTTAGCTCACCTGAGTTTAGTAAGAGTTATGATGCTGAAGAAGATTATGTTGAGATGACTGATGAGTTTATTGAAGAATGTAGGAACACCCATGATAGGAGCGCTACTAAGAGTCTCCTTGAGAGGCGTACTATTAGACCCAAATTATCTCTTGATGCTAAATTTGCTGCTTCTGCCATAAACATTATAGATGAAGATTATGATTTCTCTCTCGATCTATCTTACATAGCTATTGTCGAGAAAGAGCCTTTTTGTGGGACAAAGAATGAAAGTGCGGTAGCACATATGAATGAACTTTCTACTATGAGTGGCTTGTTTTCTGATGATATTAAGATGCGTACTTCTTTTGTTGCTAAGATTTTTCCTTTTTCACTGAAAGGAGAAGCTAAAACATGGTTTAGTAATTTACCTCCTGGATCTATTGATAGCCATGAGTGCTTGATTAGTACTTTCCTTGCAGAAATATTTTCCTCCTAGTGCTAGACATGCTATTTTGCAGGAACTTTTTGATTTTAAACAGGGAGAAAAAGAGGTATTGCCCGAATCTTGGGCAAGGTTTTGTGCTTTGGTTCATGCACAGGCTGGAAGTCCTTTACCTAAGAATGAGCTGATTGTGTTTTTAGGACTAACCGAGGAATCTAGGACATACCTAGATAGTTGTGCTGATTGTGTTTTCAGGAATAGGACTCCAAAGGAAGCTGAGGAATTAATGGCTAAAATAAGCAAGAATTATGAAGACTAGACTCCTCGTAAACAAGCTATACCTGAAGTAATTGAACCTGAACCATCTATTCCTGTGCCTATTTCAACATCAAAGAAGAGGGAAGTTATTGAATTAAATGATGAAGTGATGAAGGAAGCTAAGAAATGTCTTAAGGAGAAGGGAATTAAAGCTGCAGATGTCAAGAATTTACCTCCTATAGAAGAATTATGTAAGCCTATTCCCTACTCATCCACTATTGAGGTACACTCTCTCCAACACTTTGATGAAGGTGATATCCCTTATTTGAAACCTCCTGATCAATGCTTAGAAGAATTTGATATCTTTATTGTTAAGCAAGATAACTTTAATAAAAGGGTGCAAAATCATCTTATGGAAAAGACTAGAGCTATTGTTGAGTTGAAAGATATTGTGGAAAGAACCTCCAATGATGTTAAAATGATTGTTAAACACTTTCAAATGGTTCAAACTCAAATAGATCAACCCGTTAAAGTGCAAAACGACTTGCTAGTTAATGCTGCTAAGGAAAAACATGCTTATGAAATTAGAACTAGAAGTGGAGCTGCTACCCAGGATC
Source organism: Avena eriantha (assembly GCA_910589775.1). Taxonomy (NCBI): domain Eukaryota; kingdom Viridiplantae; phylum Streptophyta; class Magnoliopsida; order Poales; family Poaceae; genus Avena; species Avena eriantha. The sequence goes on along the minus strand of OU342746.1, from coordinate 66,943,738 downwards.
CTCTATATCCTGAGGGGCATCCCAAAAGAATTGAGCAGGATTCTCAACAAGCTGAAAATAGTGGTTCTACTCGTAAGAAAAGGAGAAAGAAACATAAAACTATTGTAGAACCCTCTGAACCTGCTATAGATCCAAATAGTATATCTATCTCTGATGCTGAAACTGAAAGTGGTAATGAAGAAAATGAAGTTCCTAATGAAGAAAAAGTTGAAGAAGAACCTGAAAACCACACTAAGAATACTAAATACACTCAAGAAGATTTTATTGCTAAGAAACATGGTAGTGAAAGATAACCTTGGGTCCAAAAACCTATGCCTTTCCCTGATAAGAAACACAAGTCTAAGGAAGATGAACACTATAATAAGTTTTGTGAGTGGATGAAGCCTTTATTCTTGCAAATTCCTTTGACTGATGCTATTAAATTGCCTCCTTACTCAAAGTATATGAAGGATATTGTCTCGAATAAAAGGAAGATCCCTAATGAAGAAATCTCTACTTTGCTTGCTAATTATTCTTTCAATGGTAAGGTTCCTAAGAAACTTGGAGACCCAGGGATTCCAACTATCCCTTGTTCTATTAAGAACAGTTATGTTAGAACTGCTTTGTGTGATTTGGGAGCTGGAGTTAGTGTTATGCCTTTCTCTCTGTATAAGAGGCTTCAACTTGAAAAATTGATGCCAACTGATATATCTTTGCAAATGGCTGATAAATCTACCACTATTCCTGTGGGTATATGTGAGGATGTACCTGTTCAGGTGGCTCATAATTGCTTGATATTAACTGATTTTGTTGTGCTTGAAATGCCTGAAGATGATAATATGTCTATTATTCTTGGGAGACCTTTTCTTAATACTACAGGAGCTGTTATTAATTATAATCAAGGAAAGGTGACCTTCAATGTTAATGACAAGGAACATACTGTCTATTTCCCCAAGAAGATTGAAAGGACTTATGGCTTGAATTCAATTGAACATGTTGAAGGCATTCAAGTTGGAGAAATATGTTGTCCCATACCAAGAGAAAAATTTGAAACTATTATGATTGGGACCATTGCTATCAAGGTTAAGGTAACATAATCATTAGTGGAGTACAAAGTTTTGTCTCATATGCAATTGTTTTGGTAGCAAGACTTGATCAACCTTGCCAACAAAAGGATTTCATTGAACAAAACAATGTTTTCACTATGATTATCTCCGTTTATTTCTATCCTTTGCATTTTAGTTTTTGCTTTCGTTTAGTTTTCTTTGTGTTGTTAGTTGCTTGCATGTTAGAACTTTTGTAGTTCTAGCCTTGTTTTGTCCTTGCATCATGTTTCAAAAAGAAAAAAAATCTGTCTGTCAGAAAAAATCATTCTTCTATTTCGAAAAAAATGCCCAAAAATGAAGTGGATCAAAAAAAATCCAGAAAATTCATATTAAATTTTTACGTGAAAAAAGGGGCAGAGGAGTACCTCGTAGGTACCAGGGGGCCCCACCAGGCAAGCACACCATGTGGTGGCGCGGCCAGCCCTGTGTGGCGCCATGCCCTGGTGTGGGCCACCCTTGGCCCCCCACTACTTCTCTCACCTGCCACTTTCTTCTCTCTCTCCCGAGTAAGCTCTAGTTCATAGCTCAAAATCACGTTCTTTCTGTGCTTGCTCTCAATTTCTTCGATCTCTTTGCTCAGCCCATCTTTCTTGCTGAAATTTGGAGCAATTGTTCCTTGGTATGTGACTCCTCCCCTTGTCCAAGTAGATTTGTGTTTAGTGGATTATTTGTTGATTATTTTGCTGCTGTAGGTGATTGGTTATGAGAGCTTGTCAGCTTGTTTGATGCTTAGAGATATAGTTTTGATGCATGTTTAGGCCTCTTGCAAGTCCCTATGAGTAGAATCCTTTATTATATTTACTTTGCAATCACTTGTGTAATAGGTGTTTAAATTTCAGAATAGAAGATGAGTGAACACCACCTAAACCAACATGAGCTTTGGGTGCCTGAGGTCATGAAGGTCCATCGAGAGGAGGAAGTTTTTCCCTCCATTTATCCATGCTCTGAGTTCATGACAGCTGCAGGAATTCTACAAGATTTCCACACTTTGGTTTCTAATGCAGGGTTAGAGCACTTTTTGGAAGATGAACCTTGTCAATTTGTGAAGCTAACCATGTCCGTGGTGCAGGACTTCAAATTTAGTCACTCTTTGCCTAACCCCATGGTCCATTACAAAATTTACAATATAGCTGTCGACCTTTCTCTTGATGATTTTTGTGCAGCTATTAAGGTACCACAATGGGGATCATGTAGGAAGATTAAAGAGAGACCTGAACCACTCATGGATTTATATGCAGAAATTTGCCAAGGGAGTAGCTTCTCGAAGGAGAGTGGAAAAATCCGTAACATTCATCTTCCCTCCATTCGCTACTTTGCCTACTTTATTGCCAAGTGTGTTCTTGCTAGGAAAACTGCTAATAAGTTATCTTCGTTTGATCTAGCATTTATCTCTGCTACTCTTAGACGAGATAGGTCTTACAACTTGGGTGCTTTGATAGCTTTCCGTCTTGCTGCTAACCGTGAGAAAGGTGGAATTTGTGGAGGCCTTATTGCTTCTCGTTTGCTAGCATTGCATGGTTTAGTGCCTCATCATCTAGACCTACAGTTTCCCATAGAGAGGCTTGATTTTAATTCCATGATACAGCATAAATTTATTTCCTTGTGGGCTAGTATGAGTGAGTTATCTTATGAAATAACCTTTCTCAAGGCTGGCTGGAGAAAGAGCAAGTCCGAGCATGTTGTTCTTTTGCCTGCACTTGTTTTGTTTAACCTTGATAACAGGGAAGGATGGTCCCTCACTAAGGAGGAGCTTGACACGTACCTGGGAGAGCTTTCCCAGCAGGAGCAGGACACTAGAAGGGGGGGGTCACGGATGATTCGGTCCAGCCCTCGAATGAGGGAGAGTCTTCATATCAGCAGCCCGCTTATGATTGGGGAGCTTCCTCTTCTTCTCATGGGCCCAGCTACGACCATTCTTACCAAGATCCGCCCGCTTGGAACCCCTATTCGTACATGGATTGATACCCATTTAGGCCAAAAGCCTAAGCTTGGGGGGAGGTACGCCGACACCGCACTCATCTCCATATCATGTTGCGTCGGTACTTTGTATATTCATGTTTTCGTTCTCTTTGTAGTTTTTGATTCTTCTTTGCTTTTGCTTTCTAAAAACACAAAAAGACCAAAAATATTTTTGTTGTTTCTCTTTGATTTGCTTCTTCTTTTTGCCTTGGTTTGCTTTTCCCTTTTTGCTTTGTTTGAACTATTTGAAAAATCCAAAAAGATTTTGCTTTGTTTTTCCTTTTTTTGTTCTTGTCTAAAAATCGAAAACACCAAAAATATTTGTCGTTCTTCTTTGGTTTTTTGTGAGTTTGCTACAGGGTTCGGCAGTTCTCAGTGGAATATTGGTTTCATATTATTATTCAAGCCACACAAGTGAAGAGCAATAATGAGGATTAATGACGACTTGAGGCGTGGTAAGAGGCTGGTAACGAACTCTATTTGTTTTCATTTTTGTACATATACTCATCACTGTGGGCATGCTTAGTCCGTTCATGAAGAGTGTATGTTTTCTTTGGATGCTTAATAGATCTTGCTTTCTTTTGATTAGCTCCATCTCGCTAATAGTTTGTAGCGTGTCTTATGAATGTTTGCCTGCATTGCTCTATTCATAAATTGGTATGACACCGTGGTATCCTCCTCTAAATGTTTCATTTGATTGACTTAGCACATGCTCACGCATGTTCATGACTGTAATAATCAGTTAAGCCTTGATGAATTATTTTGCCTTGAGGATCTTGAATCACTTTCATGCCATGAGTAGTCCTGTTTTGTTGCAAGCATGATAATGACAGCTATTGCTCTCTCGTTTGTCACTCCCTTACTATTGCTAGCCTTCATTCCCACTAAGTGTTTTACTCATGTTTCCAAACGCCCTAAACCGAATATTGCCAAAGTGTCCACCATACCTACCTATTAGCATCATTTGCTACTTCCGTGCATATTCAATATGCCTTGTTTTCTTCCGAATAAAATGTTTGCTTGTTATGGGAATGTTAGTTAGTAAAGCTCTCACGAACTTGATGGCACACTTTATTTCCTGCACTTAATAAACCTGAACCATTGTGAACTCTCCATGAAAGTTATATGCTTGCAAATTATAGGCTGGGGATTAGCAGAACCGTGCTGTCATGGGGAACGCTTTCAACACTTGTAAATATATACCCAGTTGATACCTTGCTCTTTTGTTTGCGGATGTCGTCGGTGTGAAATAAAAGGGGAGCTTGTAAGTCCATGGAGTTATGTATGTGTGTTAGAGAAACGCCTGGGCCGCTGGTCTAATCCATGCTGATATGGTGGAAACCTGCAGCGTAACCATAATGATATCTATGAAGCATTCTTCTTATAAAAAAAGAGAGAGGTAGCTATTGAGAAAAAGAAAAAAAGGAGTTTTATGAAAAGAGGAAAGAGAGAAAAAAGCACCATTTTCCCATGGTAAATAAGAAGATTGCTGAGATACTCATTGTCTGCTTGCCTTGTCATTTTGATATGGGGATTCTTCCGTATCATCGGGCAAGGGGTACCCCGTTGGCGGTTCTCAATGATACGCACATACTTACGATGAAAAGAACTTACCGGTAACTAAAGTTGAGTAGCATGAGGAGCGGCCCTCGTACTCAAGGGACTTGGGATTTTCAGTTTATAGTTTGTCAAGCATATAACTCAGATTGGACCTCACTTTCACCTTAACCACATTAAAGATGCTTATGATAGGGGCAATTAGAGCTCAAAGCTAATGAGTACCATACTTTCAGCATTTGGAAGCCTTTCAAACTTTTCAAAACATGTTCATTTCCTTGTTGAGTCTCCACACATTCTATGAGCACTTTCTTGAGAGCATAGTGGCCATTCTTAGTTCTATGTGCATTGTCCCAAGACTTGTTGATTGATGCATACCTTGATATTTCTTGTTTCAAACTATTTGTATCTAGTCACTCTTGTGAACCTTGAAGGTGTCCTATGCATTTATATTTGCTACTCTATTGAGGGACAAGCTGAATGCCATTATGCTATGTTTTCTTTATGTGAAACAAACAAACGCCTTGCAAGCATTGTTATTCATGAATCTTTTGTTTGTGCCTTTTCATGTTGCATCATAGTTTCTTTGTCTTATTGCTAGAACTTTGTCTTTCATGTTATGATTGAAGTACTATGATCCCAGCTTTGAATGTTTTACAAATACTTTGATCAAGTCTTTGATGGTGCATGTTACCTCAAAAATTATTCTTTCTTTTTATCACTTACCTACTCGAGGACGAGCAGGAGTTAAGCTTGGGGATGTTGATACATTGCAAATGTATCTATAATTTTTGATGCTCCATGCTTGGTTTTATCCATTTTCTTGTGTTTTGTCCACACTTTGGAGTACTTTTCATATGATTTCTTGGACTAACCTATTAACAAGAGCCACAGTGCCAGCTGCCTGTTTTCTGCTGTTTTTGGTTCCAGGAAAGTCAGAAAATGAATATTCTCGGAATAGGACGGGACAAAAGCCAAAGTGCCTATTTTTCCAGAAGACTCACGGAGCCAGAATACGAGACGGAGGATGGCCAAGGGCTGGCCACACCACCCCCAGGAGCGGGCTGGGCCTGGCCGCGCCAGGGCATGGTGTGGTGGCCCCAGGCACCCCCTCTGATGAGGACATCCATACTATTCCACTATCTCCTACTCCTATTCACAATGAAGATGTTGCTGCAAAGAACAAGTCCAATGAAATCAGGATTGGACCCATTACAAGAGCTCGTGCAAAGCTGATTGAGCAACAGGTGAATTCACTCTTAATTGAACCTAATGTTTTACTTAATGAGAACTTTATACTACCTAAGTCTATGCATCTTTGTATGATCAGGTTTATTGATAACACAAGCATTGCGCGAGGAGGAGGAGAGTTGCAGCAAGAAGGACAAGCGCTGATTTCCAATATCAACTAGTGCGCGAGGGAGGAGCGGGAGGCAGGCGCACTAAAACGCAATGAGGAAATCACGTATGAGCAAGAGAGAGAGAGAGATGGCGCACCAAGAATTACATGTTTGGGGTGTTCCACGACGTTTGGACTGCGTGCCAATAAGGCCGAACCCATATATGGGTCGGTATGTATCAGTTTGAGTCGAACCGAGTCAGTTTGGGCCAAGTTATGGCTGTTTTTAGGCCCGTTTAGAGGGGAGGACGCCCCAGCCCTCATATAAACCTCCGTAGCCGTCACAAGTTAGGTTTAAGACCACGTTAAAATATTTTGGAGTTGTTTCTTTCATAGAGCCTCTGGAATTACCCTGTGTTCGAATCTGCCAACTATAATTGAGTGTGATCTGTTGTTCCATTGGGAATTAGTAGATTGCATACTACCGTTCGTGGTCACGGCTGCGTGCGCAAGAGTGTGGTGTTGTGAATATCCTACAAGGTTCGAGAGCTGTTGCATTGGCATCAGGGATCGAGCAGGAGAGATCATAGCTACGCACTAGTTATCTATCATCCACCATCACCATCGACAAGAGCTTGCTGAGAAGATCGAGCCACCCCATATCACCCTCGGTCTCCCTCTTCGCCTATAAGAAGCCTTCTGACCTAAAAACTCCAGGGGGTTCGACGTTTTTCCAGAAGGAGTTCCGCTCTATCGCCACCACCAGATTCCATGAAACAGTACCAGAAACTCCGTTCTGGCACCCTGCCAGGATGGGGAATTGGAGGAGATCATCGCCATCATCATCACCATCGCTTCTCCATCGACCATCCATGTTGCCCCCATCTATGACTGAGTAATCCCCCGCTGTAGGCTATGGGAATGGTAGGGATTGGATGAGATCGTTCATGTAATGGCATCAGATTGTTAGGGCATGGTGCCTAGTATCTTTTATTAGTGCTTATGACTTTGTTGCGACTTGTTGTGCTTAATGCTTGTCACTAGGGCCCGAGTGCTATGATTTCAGATCTGAACTTATTATTGATTCATCATGATAGTATTGTTCTTGGTCTTATCTGTACGTTGTATACACACGTCGTTGTCCGGAACCTATGGCCCCGAAGTGACAGAAATCGGGATAACCGGAAGCGAAAGGCTTTGATGTGAGGATCACATGTGTTCACGGAGTGTTAATGCTTTGCTCCGGTGCTCTATTAAAAGGAGCACCTTAATTGCCAGTAGTTCCCTAGAGGCCCCGCTGCAAACGGGCTGACAGGACAAAAGATGTTGTGCAAGTTCTCATTGCGAGCACGTATGACTATATATGGAACACATGCCTAGGATTGTCTAGTACTTGCGTGCTTTATCTTATTTATCTGCAATTGCCCTATGTTCTGATTGTTATGTGAATTGTCTTGTCCATGCAACGCCCGTCTATCCATCCCTATGCCTACCGCACTCGAATCCCACTGTTTACTGCTTTTGTTACTACTGTCCTTGCTTTACTACTGCTGCTACTTTACTATTCCTACTACAAACCTATTGCTACTGATGAACTACTGTGAGCAAGATTGTTTTCAGGTGCAGCTGAATTGACAACTCAGTTGTTAAGGCTGATAAATATTCTTTGGCTCCCCTTGTGTCGAATTAATAAATTGGGTTTCACTTCCCTCGAAAATACTGCGATACACCCCCTATACTTGTGGGTCATCAGGGATCGTGGGAGCACGTTGAACGATCTTTCCTTGCGAGGATTCTATCGGACCGGTGGCCACTGGTGAGAGTAATCGGCCTTGTATCGTGTGTGTTTTGCGTGTGTTCATCGTGTTCTTCGCGAGGTGTGCGTTCGCTTCCGCTACCTTCTCCCTTTTCCCTCGCTTTCCCATCGATTTAACCACGAGATCCGTGAAGATCAGGCCACCCACGGGGTTACCCCATAACATCTGGTATCAGCAGCTTTTGGTTGCCACGGATTTCTCCTCGATTTGGTCTTTTTCCCCATAAATTTGAAAATTCCACCAAAAACAGCCCCAATTCGTGTTTCGGATCGATATGTGATTTGCGTGCGTTTTGGTAGGTTTTGATCCGTGGATTACTTGCTGAACTTGTTGATCTACCTTCCCATGCGTTACCATGGCCTAATTCCTTGATTTCCCCCACCAATTTGGTGTTTTGGTTCGAGTTTTTCCGCCATAATCGCGTCCCAGACGAGTTCTGCACGTCCTGGAACCTCCGGACCGGAGATTCTGGCCCCCGGACCGGAGACTCCGGCCTAGACCGGAGATTCCAGCCCCCAGACCGGAGATTCCGGTCCAAACCGGAGTTTCTAGCAAAGTCTCCGCCCCCCATTGCTGACAGCAAATCTGTTTCACCGTTTTGGGCATAACTTTTGCATACGAACTCGGATTTTAGCGTTCTTTAGCTCGTTTTGAAGAGGAGAAAGAGCTCTACATCATCATCTCCGTGGTTCATACTATATACTCCATCCAAATTCTGTGAGCAAGGCGGAATCCACCAATAAAGGGTGAAGATCGGCGAAGAAAGGTATAAACATTCCGCCACTTCTCCCCACTTGTATCCCTTTGTGAGCTACACTATCTTTGCGTTCAACAAACACCTATTGAGAGTAGTTCCTCCTATGATTGCTTGGGCTATGCACATTTGATACCTTGTAGAATTCCGAGCAAAAGTTGTGAGCGCGCTATCTCATATTGTTATCTTGTATAGTTGTTGACACAAGGAAGAGGCAAGTGAAAAAGAAAAATAAAAAGAAAAAGAGAAAAAAATATAGAAAAAAAGAAGAAAAAGAGAAAGAAACAAACAAGTGCCTCATAGAATAGGAAGAGCAAGCTCGATGAACATCAAATAGGTGGTATTATTGTGCATATCTTGTAGCCCACCAATTTAATTGCAATCGAAATAGCGTCTCTCCTTGCACTTGTGCGACACGAGCTTATAGCCTTCGCTAGGTAAACATTTGGTTCTTAGCTCACTTTCTCCATCGCACAAGTCCCATTTATCCCACCGTGTGTGTTTCCTTGTACATAATTCCCATCTTGTGGATTGGCTTGTTTTGCTTTGTGATTATCGTGGTTCTTTACTTGCCATTACAACATCTTGATTTCGGATTGGTTCTTGACGTGCCACCTTCCATACCCATCCACCATAAGCTTTTTGTGTGTGTGTGTGTGTTTTTTAGTGATTAGTTGGTTTTGGTGTTCCGCGTGAACTTCACTTTGCTTGGTTTTGATTGCTCTCAAGTGTTGCCACTTGCACGATACTATCTTCCAAGGTAAAGTAAGGTTTGGCGTTGCATCCCTAACCCCCTACCACTTCCATATACACCACTTGGTCTTGTGAATCATGTCTAGGGACTCCGGAACCGAGGATGATATCTATGAAGAATCCATGACGAGCCACCACGACTACGACTCCACAAGTATAGACGACATGATGGAGCACTACACCGACAATGGCTCCGCATGCTTTGAGGACCCGGAGCACTACACCTATGACGGCTCCACATGCATGGAAGACATGGAGCACGTCATCAACTATGGCTCCTCAAGCATGGAGGAATTGGAGCTCTACATCGACAATGGCTCCTCATGCATGGAGCACTACACCGACAATGGCTCCACATGCTTGGGTGAAATGGAGTACTACATCAACAACAATTCCCCAAGCATGGACGACTTCGAGTGCTTCAACGATGACGCCTCAAAAAGCACGGAGGACATGGCGAGCTTCACCAACTTCGAGGGCTCTTCCATGAGCCATGAAGAATACCTCCACCGCTTGGAGATGGAGGACAAATACGCCAAGCTAGCGGAGACGCATTATCAAGAAACCATGACCTTCAAGGCCAAGCGTGCCACACCAAAGGGCACCACCTACTTCGATGATCCACCTCCAAGGCGTCAAGCGCCACCACCTACATGGCGTCATGCACCACCATCTCCAAGGCGACGAGCGCCATCACCTCCAAGCCACCAAGAACCACCATCTCCAAGGCGCCAAGCACCACAACCTCGAAGGCATCAAGTGCAACAACCTCCAAGGCAACAAGTGCCACCGCCTACAAGAAGAGTGGCGCCCCAACATCATATTCCCAAAGAGGTGCCACGAAGCAAGAATCTTCATCGACATACATCCTCTAGAGATCATCGCCAACATCAAGAGGATACAAGACGTCGTTCAAGGCATCTTCGCCATGAAGACGGAGAATACATGTTGAGCACCATCCATAACGCTCAACCTAGCTCAAGAAGGCACCACCATAAAGAGAAGACTGCCAAGGACAAGGAGCATCGTCGCGAGCATCATGTGGATGACCAAGTGTGCCATCTACATCAACCTTTGGCAAGGCACGCCAATGACCTCCGTCGACACCATCATAAGGCACCTTCAACTATTTGTGCCACCACCAAAATGGCACCAAGAGCAAGCTCTCCTCCACGCCATCAAGCTTCAATGCCCAAACTTGACGTCCTATATGAAGCATGCAAATTCATGGATGAGGAAGACGAAGACCTCTACTTCACCAAGTTGGACGAGTACGTCATGGGGACTACACAAGCCAAGGTGCAAGATGGCGACGACAAGGTCAAGATTGGTGAGCATGGGACTTTCCCTTCACCAAAGGAGGCGCATGGAGTTGAGAGAACCGAGCCTACCCATACATGCTTGAGTGATGATGTGGTACCAATCCCATGTGAGTATGAGAGCCACTTATCCCACTTGAGTGAAAACAAGAGTGAGATGAGTGACTCCACCATACGTGAGATTGAGTGCTTCCATTTGGAGGGCATGAGTGATACACCTAGTGAGTTGAGAGTGGTAGTTGATAGGTCATGTGAGACCACTTTGATTTCTAACGACTTACCCTCTACCTCTAGTGTGTTTCCTCATGATGTGCTAGGTTCCATGGATCAAGAAGTGCCAAGCTTGGAGATGATGATGCCTCCAACCGAGAAGATGTACATGGTGGATGAAGATGATGTCATCCCCATATTGGATGAAGAAGTCGCCCACATGGAGGCCAATACTACCACAACACCTAGTTCATATGAGAGGTATGAACAAGGTAAAAATAAGGGTGTTGATGATGCCATGATCCCACTAGTGGACATGATGACTTGTGATGATTGGCATGCTGTGGATGATGTTTGTGATATCACATATGCTTCATTGATATTTCCATGTGATACTTTGCCTTTGCATAATGTTGAGCATGTGAAATTATTTGATTGTGATGATGTTGCCATAGACATGCCATGCTCTAAACGTTACGTTGATGATATCATTGCTTGCACTTTGTGGAACAATTGCTCTTTCCAATGTTTTGCTTGTAATTATGTTACCAATGGTACCCCTCGAACCATGCTTTGTCATGAGTGTTTTACAATTTCTCCCGCTGCTTGCAATATGGATGATTGCTCTTTCACTTGTTTTGCTTGCAACAATAATTTCCATATGTTGTCTATTGAGATGGCCCCCATAGCTTTCTCAAATTTTGGAGATTTTGGTAAATGCCATGATAAGCATGTTCCCCACTTGCATACTCAACATGCACCTATGTTACACTTGATTGACACTAATGGTGATGTGCACAAGAAGAGATATGTCATGAGGGATGATGTATTTCTCTACCATGCACACACGTTCTTCCTTTTGTGTTTGATGTGTGTAGGTACCCGCACAAGAATGTCAACCTCGGTTGAGCACGAGTTGACAAAAAGAGCTCTAGAGAGCATCCCCCGAGTGAGCTCAAGATCGAACCCAGCTCTGATACCTTTTGCATGCTTTGCATCTTTCATGTTGACAAATTGCTCTTTCCTATGGTTTGATTGCAAGCATGTTGATGGTATTCTTTCATCTTGTGACAATCATGTCTTATTGCTTTTGGATATTGATGCTTTGTGTGTTGCCACAAAAATGTTGAACAATTTCTCTTTCCAATGTTTTGTGTGCAACCATAATGCCATTTTGAGCATGTATTGTCATGAGAGCTTCCAAGTCTCTCGTATTGTTGTTGCAACAAACATAAGGACCACTTGCTCTTTCATATGGTTTGTTTGCAAACACGTTGCTTTTGCTTCCCGCTTGTGATACTCATATCCCAATGATATTTGATTTTGATGATTTGTGTGTGGCATCCAACATGTTGACCAATTGTTCTTTCCAATGGTTGGTTTGCACACATAATGATGTTGTTTTGGATATCTTTCCTCGTGTGTTTTTGCCGAATTCTCCTATCCTTGCATCAAAGGTGTTGACCAATATTGTCCATTGCTTTGAGTGCGACAATAAGATGTTTTATGGAGTTTTTGTGCTACCACATTTGGATGATGTTCAAACAATTCCCATGCACTTTGACCTTGCATACGCATTTCGTTTGCGATACTTGAGTTGTGCTAATAGTGTTGTGAACAAGAATGGACATGCCACAAATGACATGGTCCTATATCACATACGAACATATTTTGCTTGGTCTTTGTTGTGTGAAGGTACAATTGCTTCCGCGTCAACCTCTATGGACAAAGAGTTGACAAGATGAATCGAAGAGAGTTACCTATGGCTGCCCTTCAATGAGCCATTTCTACATCCTAAGGTGACTTCCTTCTACTTGAGGACTCATGCTATAATCTTCATGAATTGGCTATGCTTTGAGTGTTGCTTCGCTTTTGTGGTGAGCTTTGTAGGCTTCATGGAAGGTGAAGGAACATTGAAGTGTTGTCAAGTCAATCTTTTCGAGGACGCCTATATGGTGAACCCCAGGATCAAGAAGGTCTGTCGACATCTTCTACTTTGTGATAAGCGTGTAGAGTCGAGGACGACTCTTTTTGAAGGGAGGGGAGATGATGTAGCCCGACCTTCGGTCGTTACCACATCATGGTCTCTAACTTATGCCAAGTCGTCATGGACTCCAAAGGTGAATCTGTTCCTCTATATGAGCCCACTTCCTACCCTCTTGAATGGTATACTACTTCATACTCCGTCCCATATCCATGATAGGTTCATACCGACGAGTACGAGGGCAAGGGAGGAACCCTGGAGCACCAAGCCCGACAAGACGGAGGCTTGGAAGAGAAGACAAAAGAAGCAGCTGCTGGAGCACCGGAGTCTCCGGTCTGCGCACACCGGAGCCTCCGGCCACACCAGAGTCTCCGGCCTGATGACACCGGAGTCTGCAGCCTGCAGAACCCGGAGTCTCTGGACCCATCTCCGGACTGACCCCCAAGTCGAGCTCGAGGACAGCCAGAAAGCCCCTTCAGAGATGACACCGAAGACAGACCGCAGTCTCCAGCCCACACCGGAGTCTCCGGACCCCACACCGGAGTCTCCAGCCTGAGTGTATGGGCCTGCGCGCCGCCAGCTGGGCCTTTGGCCCATGTACCCCTTAGTGCACCCAGACTTTCCCCTTTTATTCCTAAAGTACCCTTGAACTAGTGGCTGGCCTATATATAGTGCCCCCACCCCCTCATGTAACCCTAGGCATAGATGATAGACTAAAGAAAACCCCCTTTGTGGAATCCTAGTTTTGCCTCATCCCCTTCTACCAAAGGGGATTGACTATCGTCACCAACTCGTTGGAGTTTGCATCGCGCCTCCCTCGTTGTCCAAGGCCTTGGCATCGGTGTCCCTTTGCCAAGACGTCAAGACCCTCTCCAAGGTGTTCTTCCCTCTCCGAGTGGGATCAAGGGAGCCCGTTGACCGATCTTTCCTTGCGAGGATTCTATCGGACCGGTGGCCACCGGTGAGAGCAATTGGCCTTGTATCGTGTGTGTTTTGCGTGTGTTCATTGTGTTCTTCGCGAGGTGCGTGTCCGCTTCCGCTACCTTCACCCGTTTCCCTCGCTTTCCCATCGATTTGACCACGAGATCCGTGAAGATCGGGCCACCCATGGGGTTACCCCATAGCACACAATGTCGTGGATTTTTTCCCGGTGTCTATCTTTTGGCCGTTCGGTCCATCGTATCCCCTAGATTTGGCCTGATTTCGGTGTAACCGTCACACGAGAGACGCTAGTCGTGTTTTCGACGATGTCGTGGATTTTTTCTGGTTTCCACGTTTTGGCCGTTCGGTTCAACGTCTCGCCCAGATTTGGCCTATTTTCAGCGTAACCGACACATGTGAGACGCTAGTCGTGTTTTCTACGATGTCGTGGATTTTTCCCGGTGTCCACGTTTTGGTTGTTCGGTCCATCGCCTCACCCAGATTTGGCCTGTTTTCGATATAACCATCACACGGGAGATGCTAGTCGTGTTTTCCACGATGTCGTGGATTTTTTCCCGGTGTCCATGTTTTGGCCGTTTGGTCCATCGTCTCGCCCAGATTTGGCATGTTTTCGGTGTAACCGTCACACGAGAGACGCTTGTCGTGTTTTCCACGATGTCGTGGATTTTTTCCCGGTTTCCATGTTTTGGCTGTTCGATTCAACGTCTCACCCAGATTTGGCCTGTTTTCAGCGTAACCGACACACGTGAGACGCTAGTCGTGTTTCCCACGATGTCGGGTTGTTTTTCACGATGTCGTGGATTTTTTCCCGGTGTCCATGTTTTGGCCGTTCGGTCCAACATCTCACCCATATTTGGCCTTCGGTGTAACCGTCACACGGGAGACGCTAGTCGTGTTTTCCACGATGTCTTGGATTTTTTCCCGGTTTCCACGTTTTCGACGTTCGGTTCAACGTCTCCCCCAGATTTGGCATGTTTTCAGGGTAACTGACACACGTGAGACACTAGTCGTGTTTTCCATGATGTCGTGGATTTTTCCTGGTGTCCCTGTTTTGGCCGTTCGGTCCATCGTCTCGCCTAGATTTGTCCTGTTTTCGGTGTAACCGTCACACCAGAGACGCTAGTCGTGTTTTCCACAATGTCGTGGATTTTTTCCCAGTTTCCACGTTTTGGCCATTCGGTTCATCGCATAGCCCAGATTTGGCATGTTTTCAGTGTAACCAACACACGTGAGATGCTCGTCGTGTTTTCCACGATGTCGGGCGGTTTTCCATGATGTCGTGGATTTTTGCCCAGTGTTCATGTTTTGGCCGTTCGGTTCAACGTCTCGCCCGGATTAGGCATGTTTTCAGCGTAACCGAGACACAGGAGATGCTAGTCGTGTTTTCCACGATGTCAGGCCATTTTCCACGATGTCGTGGATTTTTGCCCGATGTCCATGTTTTGGTTGTTTGGTCCAGAGTCTCGCCCAGATTTGGCATGTTTTCGGTGTAACCTTCACACGGGAGACGCTAGCCATCTTTTCCACGATGTCGTGGATTTTTTCCTGGTGTCCATGTTTTGGCCGTTCGGTCCAACGTCGCGCCCATATTTGGCATGTTTTCGGTGTAACCGTCACACGGGAGACGCTAGTCGTGTTTTCCACGATATCGTGGATTTTTTCCTGGTTTCCACGTTTTGGCCATTCGATTCAACTTCTCATCCAGATTTGGCATGTTTTCAGCATAACCGACAAACATGCGACGCTAGTCGTGTTTTCCACGATGACGGGGATTTTTTTCCGGTTTCCATGTTTTGGCCGTTCGGTTCAATGTTTCGCCTAGATTTGGCATGTTTTCAGAGTAACCGACACATGGGAGACGCTAGTCGTGTTTTCCATTTTGTCGGGCCATTTCCACGATGTCGTGGATTTTGCTCGGTGTCACGTTTTGGCTGTTCGGTCCAACGTCTCGCCCAGATTTGGCATGTTTTTAGTGTAACTGTCACACAGGAGACGCTAGTCGTGTTTTCCACGATGTCGTGGATTTTTTCCTGCTGTCCACGTTTTGGCTATTCGGTCCAACGTCTCGCCCAAATTTGGCTTGTTTTCGGTGTAAACGTCACACGGGAGACGCTAGTCATGTTTTCCACGATTTCGTGGATTTTTTCCCGGTGTCTATGTTTTGGCCATTCGGTCCATCGTATCGCCCAGATTTGGCCTGATTTCGGTGTAACCGTCACACGAGACACGCTAGTCGTGTTTTCCACGATGTCGTGGATTTTTCCCGGTATCCATGTTTTTGCCGTTTGATCCAATGTCTTGCCCAGATTTGGCACGGTTTCGGTGTAACCATCACACCGGAGACGCTAGTCATGTTTTTCACGATGTCGTGGATTTTTGGCCGGTTTCCATGTTTTGGCCGTTCGGTCCATCGTATCGTCCAGATTTGGCCAGTTTTTGGTGTAACCGTCACACGGGAGATGCTAGTCATGCTTTCCATGATGTCGTAGAGTTTTTCCCGGTTTCCTTGTTTTGGCCGTTCGGTTCAACGTCTTGCCAAAAGTTTGGTTGTTTCCAGCGTAACCGACACATGGGAGACGCTAGTCGTGTTTCCCATAATGTCGGGCCATTTTCCATGATGTCGTGGATTTTTGCCTGGTGTCCACATTTTGGCCGTTCGGTCCAACGTCTCGACCAGATTTGCCTGTTTTTGGTGTAACCGACACACGGGAGACGCTAGTCGTGTTTCCCACGATGTCAGGCTGTTTTCCACGATGTCGTGGATTTTTGCCTGGTGTCCACATTTTGGCCGTTCGGTCCAACGTCTGGCCCAGATTTGGTTTGTTTTTGGTGATGCGGCCCGTCCTACGGACGCTCCTACATCTACACCACCGAGTCCCCCAAGTGGACCCATGACTCGTGCTCGAGCCAAACTCCTGCAAGCTAAGGTGAACTCGCTCCTCGCCTCGTGCCAATTTGATACAACCTTGGATGGTGTGCTACTTCATGCAACTACTCTATGCATCATCAGGGTCGAAGCACCAACACATCACCATGCACCCCAGGATGGAGAACAAGGAGCAGATCGTGAAGCAGAAAACGCTGGAGCTGCTCAGACCGGAGTCTCCAGTCTGTGCACAACGGAGTCTCCGGTCCACCAAAGTCTCCGCCTGAAGACACCGGAGTATCCGGCCCCACCTCCGGTCTGGCCCCTGCACTGGGCCCTGGGACAATCTGAAGGCCCCTCCGGAGGTTGGTCCGGAGACCGACCGGAATCTCCTGCCTAGACCGGAGTCTCCGGTCCACCAGACCGGAGTCTCCGGTCCGACCGTCGCCAGGCATGAAGAGGCGTTTGGGCCTGTGGCCCATGTACCCCTTAGTCCGTCCAGAACTTGTCTTTTATTCCTAAAGTACCCCTGCTTAAGTGGCTGGCCTATATATAGTCCCCCACCTCCATTGTAAACCCTAGGCATGCTATTGGAATTAGTGGAAACCCCTTTGTGGATCTATCTAATTCTTGCCTCATGCTCCTTGACCAAGGAGCACCAATATCCCCAAACCTCGTTGGAGTTTGTATCGTGCCTCCGCGTTGTACAAGGCCTAGGCATCGGAGTTCCTTTGCCTAGACGTCAAGATCTCACCGAGTCTCCCATCTCGTCGTGCCGGTTCGAGAGAGAGTCCTTCGCCCGACGCCGATCCTAGGGATTGCGCCTGACCGGTTACCGCCGGCGTGAGCTATTGGTGTGTATCGTGGTTCTGTGTGTGTGTGTTCATCGCGTTCTTCGTGTGTGCGTTCGTCGTGTTCATCCTTCCCCTCCTCTCCCCGCACTCCATCCTCGATTTGAAAGGGAATCGTGAAAGATCGGGCCAGCCTCGAGGTTTCCCCTCAACATATTGGTATCATGAGCTTCGTTGCTCACGATTTCCCCCACAAATTTTTCTTCTATCCACCAAAAATTTGAGAATCCCCAAAAAACAGCCCAAATTTGCCTTTGGATTGATCTCTTGATTTGGAGTGTTATTTGTGGTTTTGATCCGACCAAACCTTGTCTTAGGTGTTGGTCCAACTTTATCCTGCGTTTTCCCAGCCCAATTTGGCCAATTTTTCGCGGATTTGAGGACACAAGGCATGGATTTCCGCTCAAGAACACGAGCAGTTCGCGATCTGACTCCAGACCGGAGTCTCCAGCCTGCACACCGGAGTCTCCGGCCTACACCGGAGTCTCTGGCCTACCCACACCGGAGTCTCCGGCCTGCCCCGGAGTTTCCGGCCTGAAACACTGGAGTCTCCGGCCTGACGCCTAATTTTGACAGTTTTGCCTCTAATCTTGCATTGGCTAATTTCCTCTTGTTTGTTTGTGCTCGTGTGTGTGTCGTCAACTAACAACAAGCTTCCGCATCGAAAACCCCCGCGCTCATCGACACCACGGCCCACGAACATCATCCCGCACCACCGACGCCAAGTTCATCATCAAAGAAGGTATAACTTGCGTCACCTTGTTAACCCTTATCTTCCTTTGTGTGTACCTATCCCATGAGAGTGGCTCATCCTGTGTTTGCTTGAGCATTGTACATTTGTCCTTGGATAGTGAGTGTGCAAGAGCAATATCAAGTGTGACTAGGTAGCATCAAGGGGGAGCGAAAAAAATACAAAAGAAAGAAAAAGATACAAAGAAAAAGCAAAAGAAAAATAGTCTCCCATTTCCAAAGAGAGTCTCAAAGCTTGTAAGTAAGAGAGAAAGAAGAGCGCCCAAGACAAGTGCACAAATCCATTGCTCATTTTCCCTCTTTGCAAACGAGCCACGGTCTCTCCTTGCATTGGCACGACGACGAGCTTAGTCTTTGTTAGGATATTTTGTTTGCTCATTTCATAGTCGTGTCAATCCCAACTTTCTCCACGTGTGTGTATATAGTCGTAGGTTCCCGTCAACCTTTTGAGTTGTTGACCTTCGCCTTTGACTTGAGTTTTGTTGGATTTTACCCACTTTTGACTATCCCTTTTCTTTTGGTTGGTTCTTCGGCATTCCACAATCCTAACCTACCACCAACAATCTTTTGAGAGTTAGTTCTTTCTTTAGTGTGAGTTTTCTTTGCAATTCCACTTTGCACGCTTATAGCTCTCACTTGTGGTTTCTAGTTTGGTGCAATCCCCAAGGTGAGGTACAAGGCTAACACCATCATATTCCACTTCCATATACAATACTTGTGTGTCTTGCATGATGGATAGGCACGGCGAGTCGAGCCAACCACCTCCCCAAGAAGAAGATCAAGGTCCATACATGACGCGCGCAAGTCACTTCATCATTCGACAAGAGTTCCGTGAACATTGCCAAGCCCTTGAGACGTGAAAAGATGAACAATTTGGCGAGACGCAAGCCGAGTTCAAGAACATCGACAACCGCTTTGATGGCCTCGAAAGGCAAATGTAAGCAATGCATCACAACTTCGGCCACCAAAATGAGTCGCTTCAATGCTCCGTCACTGAAACAAATGACAATCTTCGATGCCTCATCGACGGAATGGCAAGACCGCGTTAACGTGCTTCAAGCTCTTCAAGTTCTTCGTGTCGTCATGCACCTCCGCAACAAGATCTACATCCAAGTGCTCCAAGACGCAATGATGCCCCCGTGGTTGAAGATGGAAGTTCTTCGAACTATGTACCTTCCCCACGACACATCGCAACGTCAAGCTATGATGGTGATCTCTCTTCAAGGCCACGAGCAAGGAAAGAAGCACACCGTCATCACGCAAGGGCATTAGTGCTCCAACAAGAGCACCCACAAGAGGAACCGCAACCGCAACCGCAAGTGCAACCGCAAGTCTACCGCCATCGACCCTGACACATACTTGACACAAGTGATGACTCCAATTTGTAGAATCTAGCTCGTCATCAACGCGAAGCTCTCCAAGATCCTCCTCCTCGTCATCAATGTCATGAACGTCTGCACCGACACCATGGTCATCACGAGGCGCCTCCCCCACCTCAACAAAACTTGGAGCGTCAAGTGATACAAATTGAGCGACGCCCACCACGACAAGAGGCTCATGACCATGTTCTTCGCCGTGAGGCCAATGTGCCTAACCAACATCACCAACAAAGGAACGAGCCTCCTCTTCGTCATCAACCGCATCAAGAGGCTCCACACCCTCGCCACCATGAGGCCCAAGCGCCTCAACAACGTCAACAACCGCGCCAAGACCAAAGCAAGCTCCTCAACAACAATATCAAGAGCAAGCTCCGCAACAAGGACGCGAGATCCAAGTTCCACCTCCCCAACTACAAGATCATCAACAAGGTCACCAAGCTCGTCGCAATGACCGCAACGATGAAGGAACTTTTGGCAAGCTCAAGTTCACAATTCCCAAGTTCACCGGATCCAATGACCCTGAAGAATACCTCTCGTGGGCACTCAAAGTCGACAAGATCTTCTGCATGCACAACTATAGCAACGAGAAGATGGTCGCCATGGCTTCGCTTGAGTTTGATGATTATGCCAACCTTTGGTGGGAACAAGTTCAAGTTGCTCGTGATGCAAGACAAGAACCGCCAATCACAACTTGGCATGACATGAAGGCTCACATGAGATCCCGGTTCGTCCCCGCGCACTACACGCGTGACCTCTTCAACAACCTTCAAGCGCTTCGTCAAGGGACAAAGACCGTGGAAGAGTACTTCAAGGAAATGGAACTCAACTTGATTCGCGCCAACATTGATGAGCTCATGGAGCAAACAACGGCACGTTTCCTTATTGGCCTGAATCACCCAATCAAGCGCATCGTCGAGTTCCAAACATACAACACCATGGTTGAGCTTGTGCACATCGCAACAAAGGCTGAACGTCAAGTGCAAGAGGATATCAAGTACAACAAGCCCAAGACGTACTTCACCTACAAGCAAGCTTCAACCCCTACACCAACAACTTTCAATGGAAGCTCCTCAAGTACCCCCAAGCCTTCCTTCAAGCCCACACTCCCTCAAGGAAAACTGCCCCCAAGTGGCAAGCAAGCAAAGAGTGATACACCTTTCAACGGTGAATGCTACAAGGGTGGAGGTAAAGGACACAAGTCAGCCGAATGTGGAAACAAGAAAGTCTTGTTCATCCATGACAATGGTGATGAAGAGTACTTGAGTGAAGATGAGTTTGATGCGCGTGTCAAGGAAGCAATGGCAGGGCAACGAGTGGAAGATGATCAAGAACTCCTCATGTGTGAACATGATGCAAGTCCATCGCTTGTTGTCACAAGGATCTTGACCACTCAAGCACAAGAGCATGAAGACCAACGCTCCAATATCTTCCAAACATGAGCCGACATCAATGGCAAATCTATCAAGGTGATCATTGACGGAGGGAGTTGTCACAACCTTGCTAGCACCGAGTTGTGTGAGAAGCTCAAGCTCACCCTCCATCCACACAAGCACCCCTACCACGTGCAATGGCTAAGTGACCAAGGGTCCATAAAGATCAAGCATACCGTATCGGTCTCCTTCGCCATTGGTCCTTACAAAGATACGGTGGAGTGTGATGTGGTTCCTATGACAGTTTGCCACATGCTTCTTGGTCGACCGTGGCAATTTGACAAGGCTTCTCAACATGATGGTCGCACCAATGTATATACTTTCAAATGGCTCAACAAAACATGTGTTTTGCAACCGATGACTCCTAGCCAAATAATTGCGAACAATGCAAAGGCTTTAGTGAGGGCGCAAAGCACAACACCTACTTGTGAGAAGAGCGGTGAGAGAGAGAACCACCTCATAGTGAGTGAGAGCCACAAGCCAAATTCGAGTGGAAAAACTAAGAGTGTTCTCCTTGCCACCAAAAGTGAGATGAGAGATGTTCGGAACAACCCATCCATGTTGCACTATGTCCTCCTTTGCAAGGGACTAGCGCAAGGAACTAATGAATTAACCAATGTTCCTCCATCTTTGATGAGTGTTTTGCAGGAATTCAAGGATGTGTTCCCCGAAGAGCTCCCACATGGACTACCTCCTCTTCGCGGCATCGAACATCGCATTGACGTCATCCCCGGCGCACCTCTCCCAAACCACGCCGCCTACCGCACGAACCCGGAGGAGACGAAGGAGATCGAACGTCAAATCAACCAACTCGTCTCCAAAGGTTTGATCCCAGTTAGCACTAGGCCAAGTGCCGTACCCGTGATTCTTGATCCAAAGACGGATGATACGTTGCGGTTATGCATGAACTGTCATCCAATCAATGCTATCACCGTGCGTTATCGACATCCCATACCACGTCTCGATGACATGCTTGATGAGTTGTGTGGAGCCACTATTTTTTTGAAAATTGATCTTCGTAGTGGTTACCATCAAATACACATGGCTGAAGGTGATGAGTGGAAAACCGCCTTCAAGACCAAACTTGGTCTCTATGAATGGTTGGTTATGCCCTTTGGTTTGTCTAATGCCCCTTCCACCTTCATGCGCCTAATGAATCATATCTTGCGTTCTCTCATTGGAAAAAGTGTTGTTGTCTATTTCGATGATATTCTTGTGTATAGCAAATCACTTGAGGACAATATATCACATGTCAAGGAAGTTTTGCAAATCCTTCGACATGAAAAGCTTTATGCTAATCTTCCCAAGTGCACTTTTGCTAAAGACAAGTTGTTTTTCCTTGGATTTGTCGTTTCTTCGAAGGGAATTGAAGTTGATGTTTCCAAGGTAAAGGACATACGAGATTGGCCCATCCCAACAAATGTGAGTGAACTCCGAAGTTTTCATGGGTTGGCCGGTTTCTATCGTAGCTTTGTGAAAGACTTTTCAACCATTGCTTGTCCCCTTAATGAATTGACCAAAAAGAATGTCACCTTCGTGTGGGTCAAAGCACAACAAAAAGCTTTTGATGAACTTAAAAAGAGGCTCACCGAAGCACCTCTCCTTGCGTTACCGGATTTCACAAAAACTTTTGAGATAGAGTGTGATGCTAGTGGTATTGGCATTGGAGGAGTCCTTATGCAAAACGGACGTCATATAGCCTACCATAGCGAGAAACTCGATGGTGCTCGCCTTAATTATCCAATTTATGACAAAGAGCTTATTGCCTTAGTTCGTTTCCTTCAAGTTTGGCAACACTACCTATGGCCCAAGGAATTTATCATACATTCCGACCACAAGTCGTTGAAATATCTCAAAGGCCAAGCTAACTTGAGCAAGAGACACGCTAAGTGGGTTGAGTTCATGGAATCTTTTCCGTACATTGTCAAGTATAAGAAGGGCAAAGATAATGTAGTTGCGGACGCATTGTCTCGCAAACATACAAGCCTTCTTACGAGACTTGAAATCAACGTGTTGGGTCTTGAGGAAATAAAATCTTTGTATGCTTCTGACCCGTTCTTTGAACCAATCTTCGCAAAGTGCTCCAATGACAAAGGAGTTGATGATTTCTATTTGCATAAGGGCTTTCTTTTTAAACAAAACAAGCTATGCATTCCGAAGTCATCGCTTCAACTTTTGCTTCTCCAAGAATCTCATGGTGGAGGCCTTATGGGTCACTTTGGCCGTAACAAGACATTGGACATGCTCTCCACTCACTACTTTTGGCCCAAGATGAAGCACGACGTGGAGCGCTACATTCAACGATGCACGGCATGTGTTCAAGCTAAGTCGCTTTTCCAAAATGGCACACTTCATATCGTGCCACAAGACCGACGATGCTTCACATGTTGCAAATCTATTTTTCAGGGAAATCGTCTGTCTACATGGTGTGCCACGAACAATCGTCTCCGACCGCGACGTAAAATTCATGAGCTACTTATGGAAGACCCTCATGGCCAAGCTCGGCGTCAAGCTCCTCTTTTCATCCGCGTCGCATCCTCAAACCGATGGACAAACCGAGGTTGTCAACCGAAGCCTCGGAACTCTTCTACATGTGTTGATCAAGAAAAACTTGAAGGATTGGGAGGAATGCATTCCCCATGCCGAGTTCGCTTACAACCGAGCAAAGCACTCAACAACCAAGATGAGTCCATTCATGATCGTCTATGGTTTCGAGCCCCTCACCGCGCTCGACATCCTACCACTACCTCTCCATGAGCGCAGGAACATGGACGTCGAGAAGCGTGCACAAGCTATGGAGACGCATCATGAAGAAACAAGAGCTACTATCGAACAACAAGTCCTTCACCAAGCTTCAAGGTTAAACAAGGACAAGAAGGAGATGATCTTTGAAGAAGGTGACCTTGTGTGGATACACCTAAGCAAAGACCGCTTCCCCAAGGAACGTGACTCCAAGCTCAAGCCAAGAGGAGATGGTCCCTTTAGGGTCATCAAAAGAATAAACAACAATGCCTACATCATCGACATACCGACTTCCAAGTACCTTGCAAGCAATACATTAAATGTCAAGGATCTCTCACCCTACCATGGAGATGTTCAAGATGACAACCATGAAGAGTCGAGGACGACTCTTTCCCAAGGGGGGGAGCTGATGCGGCCCGTCCTACGGACGCTCCTACATCTACACCACCGAGTCCCCCAAGTGGACCCATGACTCGTGCTCGAGCCAAACTCCTGTAAGCTAAGGTGAACTTGCTCCTCGCCTCGTGCCAATTTGATACATCCTTGGATGGTGTGCTACTTCATGCAACTACTCTATGCATCATCAGGTACGAAGCACCAACACATGACCAAGCACCCCAGGATGGAGAACAAGGAGCAGATCGTGAAGAAGAAGACACTAGAGCTGCTCAGGCCGGAGTCTCCGGTCTGCGCACACCGGAGTCTCCGATCCACCAAAGTCTCCGGCCTGAAGACACCGGAGTCTCTGGACCCACCTCTGGTCTGGCCCCTGTACTAGGCCCTGGGACAATCTGAAGGCCCCTCCGGAGGCTGGTCCGGGGACCGACCGGAATCTCCGGCCTAGACCGGAGTCTCCGGTCCACCACACCGGAGTCTCTGGTCCGACCGTCGCTAGGCATGAAGAGGCCTTTGGGCCTGCTGCCCATGTACCCCTTAGTCTGTCCAGAACTTGTCTTTTATTCCTAAAGTACCCCTGTTTAAGTGGCTGGCCTATATATAGTCCGCCACCTCCATTGTAAACCCTAGGCATGATATTGGAATTAATGGAAACCCCTTTGTGGATCTATCTAATTCTTTCCTCATGCTCCTTGACCAAGGAGCACCAATATCCCCAAACCTCGTTGGAGTTTGCATCGTGCCTCCGAGTTGTACAAGGCCTAGGCATCGGAGTTCCTTTGCCTAGACACCAATATCTCACCGAGTCTCCCATCTCTCCGTGCCGGTTCGAGTGAGAGTCCTCCGCCCGACGCTGATCCTAGGGATTGCACCGGACCGGTTATCGCCGGCCTGAGCTATTGGTGTGTATCATGGTTTTGTGTGTGTGTGTGTGTTCATCGCGTTCTTCGTCCGTGCGTTCGTCGTGTTCATCCTTCCCCTCCTCTCCCCGCACTCCATCCTCGATTTGAAGGGGAATCGTGAAAGATCGGGCAACCCTCGAGGTTTGCCCTCAACATTTGGTGTAACCATCACACGGGAGACGCTAGTCGTGTTTTCCACTATGCCGTGGATTTTTTTTCCCGGTTTCCATGTTTTGGACATTCGGTTCAACGTCTCACCCAAATTTGGCTTGTTTCCATTGTAACCGACACACAGGAGACGCTAGTCAAGTTTCCCACGATGTCGTGGATTTTTCCCGGTTTCCATGTTTTGGCCGTTCGGTTCAACGTCGACCCCAGATTTGGCCTATTTTCAGTGTAACCGACACACGAGAGACGCTAGTCATGTTTTCCATGACCTCGGGCCATTTTCCATGATGTCGTGGATTTTCGCCCGGTGTCCACATTTTGGCCGTTCGATCCAGTGTCTCGCCCATATTTGGCATGTTTTCAGTGTAACCGTCACACGGGAGACGGTAGTCATGTTTTCCACGATGTCATGGATTTTTTCCCGATGTCTATGTTTTGGCCATTCGGTCCAACGTCTAGCCCAGATTTGGCATGTTTTCGGTGTAACCGTGATGTCTACGCACTTCTATTCTTGTAGACAGTTGTTGGGCCTCCAAGTGCAGAGGTTTGTAGAACAGCAGCAAGTTTTCCCTTAAGTGGATCACCCAAGGTTTATCGAACTCAGGGTGGAAGTGGTGAAAGGTATCCCTCTCAAGCAACCCTACAATCAAGATACAAGAAGTCTCTTGTATCCCCAACACACCCAATACACTTGTCAGGTGTATATGTGCACTAGTTCGGCGAAGAGATAGTGAAATACAAGTGGTATAAATAATTATAAGTGGTAGCGGTGATAGAAAATACTTTCATGGCGTGGAAGACACTAAAGGTAAACTGAAATAAAGATAGAAGCAAGCACACATTTAATAGATCTAAGTGCAAACGGTGTTTCAATGTTTAGAAACAAGGCCTAGGGATCATACTTTCACTAGTGAACACTCATATAAATATCTTCTCTTTATGATACTACTCTTAACTACTCTCCGGTTGAACACTCTAATCCATGGTAGGGCTATAATAGCACACCCCAAAGTAAGCCTTTCCCATCTAGATAACCCCACATTGTCACCTTGAGCACTAGATGGTTCCAACAAACACCACAATTTCATAAAGACATCCAAGTCCAAATATAACTCATAACAAGTATTTGTAATCTCTAGCCTAGGTGCCACCATGGTGTGGACGCTGTCACTTTCACACACATGGGGAGAGGAGAGATCTTTTAAAGCACTTGAGTAGCAAGGTGGATCTATAGATTACAAGCTCATGATGACAATATGATCATGCATAGAGAGGGATGAACACATAGCTACCGGTAGAACCCTTAGCCTCGAGAGAGAACTACTCCCTCCTCATCATGGGAATCAGCAATGGTGATGGAGATGGCGGTGGAGATCGATTGTCCCATGTGTCAGTTTGTGGATCGCGGTCTCGCGCACTAATCCCTACAGGTGCCCATAGTAGACCGATGGCTCCGGGGGCACTTCCCCGTCCCGCTAGGGTGCCGGAACAGAGACTTTCTATCCCCCGAATCTCCCCTTCGGTGGTGGCGGCGCTGTGGAACTTTTCGTGGCTGGAGGCTTGATGATTTAGGGCTTTTGCATCGGGAGGCATCTTATAGGCAAAGAGGCAAGGTCGGTGGGCGGCCAGGGGGCCCACACCACCTGGTGGCGCGGCCAGGGCTAGCCCGCGCCACCACATGGTGTGGCCGCCCTGTGGCCCCTCTCCGTCTCGTCTTCTGGCTCCGTGAGTCTTCCGGGCAAATATCAACTTTGGCTTTTGTCCCGTCCAATTCCGAGAATATTCATTTTCTAACTTTCTGGAATCAAAAACAACAGAAAACAGGGAACTGGCATTGTGGCATCTTGTTAATAGGTTAGTCCCAGAAAGTGTATTAAAAGTACTCCAAAGTTGGAATAAAACATAAGAAAGTAGATAAAACCAAGCATGGAACATCAAAAATTATGGATACGTTAGCAACGTATGAACATCCCCAAGCTTAACTCCTGCTCGTCCTCGAGTAGGTAAGTGATAAAAAGAAAGAATATATTTTGAGGTGACACGCACCATCATAAACTTGATCAAAGTATTTGTAAAACATTTATAGCTGGGATCATAGTACTTCAATCAAAACATGAAAGACAAAGTTCTAGCAATAAGACAAAGCAACTAAGTTGCAACATGAAAAGGCACAAACAAAAGATTCATGAATAAAAATGCTTTGCAAGACGTTTGTTTGTTTCACATAAAGAAAACATAACATAGTGGCATTCAGCTTGTCCCTCATAGAGTAGAAAACATAAATGCATAGGACACCTTCAAAGTTCATAAGAGTGACTAGATACAAATAGTTTAAAACAAGCAATATCAAAGCTATGCATCAATCAACAAGTCTTGGGACAATGCACATAGAACTAAGAATGGCCACTATGCTCTCAAAGTAGGTGCATAAAGATAGAAGGTGGAGACTCAACATAAAAGTAAAAGAAAGGCCTTCATAGAAGGAAGTAGGGATTCAAGTTTTATAAAGAGCTTCCAAAAATTATGGTACTTAATAGCTTTCAGCTCTCATTGCCCCTATCATAAGCATCTTGAAGTGATTAAGGTTAAAGTGAATGAACTATGGTGTATATGCTTGCCGAAGTATAAGTTAGAAATCTCATGTCCCTTGAATACGAGGGCCGCTCCTCATGCTACTCAAGTTTAGTCACCGGTAAGTTCTTGTCATCGTAAGTACATGTGTATCATAGAGAACCGACAACGGGGTACCCCTTGCCCGATGATACGGAAGAATCCCCATATGAAAATGACAAGGCAAGCAGACAACGAGCATCTCAGCAATCTTCTTATTTACCATGGGAATATGTTGCTTTTTTCTCTCTTTCCTCTTTTCATAATCTCTTTTTTTCTCTTTTTCTCTCTTTTCTCAATATAGGACTCTTTTTTTATAAGAAGAATGCTTCATAGACAGCTCATTATGGTTACGCTGCAGGTTTCCACAATGTCAGCATGGCTTAGACCAGCGGCCCAGGCGTTTCTCTAACACATATACATAACTCCATGGACTTACAAGCTCCCCTTTCATTTCACACCGACGGCATCCATAGACAAAAGAGCATGATATCAACTAGGTACAAAGTACCAATGCAATGTTGAAGCCGTTCCCCATGACAGCATGGTTCTGCTAATCCCCAACAAATAAGTGAAAGCATATACAACATAGACGACACAATGGTTCAAGTTTATTAAGGGCAAGAAAAGTAAAGTGTGCCATCCAGTTCGTGAGAGCTTTAATCACTAGTTTTCTCATAACAAGTTTAATTTGGAAGGTAAACAAAAGCATGAATATACTTGGAATAGCATATGCTAGTAGGTAGTTATGGTGGACTCTTTGGAATAACTTGGTTTAGGGAGTTGGATGCATGAGTGGAACTCATACTTGGTTGTGGAGGCTAGCAAAAGACTGGGAGCGACAAACTAAGAGAGCAATAATGGCCATAATCATGCAGAGCGACAAAACATCATTGATCAAAGCATAAAGTGATACTACAAGTTGAAAACTAAAGGATCATAAAGGCTATGGTGACTTGGGATAGTCATAACATGGTGTGAGCATGCGCCAAGTAAACCCAAATAAAGCATCAAAGGAGAATACCACAATACTATGCTTTTAATATGCTAAAACAACGCATGATTCATCCAAAGCACATTAAGCAATCTCAATTATTTATAACATATCATGCTACAACAAAGAATACTAAGCATAAAGCCAAAACAATATAAAGCATGGCACGGCGAAGTATAGGCCACAGTCAAAAACAAGCTCTCTTTACCACTTAAGCATGAACTTTCCTACTATTTTCCAATCCAAACCAAACTAATTGAAAACCAATGTATGAAAGAGGGGGTCCAACCAATTTATTCAAGCAAACTAAGCAAACCAACCAAATGAAAACCAAAACGAAAACGAAAAAGAAGACGCTCCAAGAACAACACAAATGTGCATGAAACAATAAAAATGAAGTGTTTGGAAGAAACCTAGGATTTTTATTGATGAAGAAGGGGATGCCCTAGGCATCCCCAAGCTTTGACGCTTGTACTTCTTGGATATTTCTTGGGGTGAGACGCGTGGCATCCCCAAGCTTGAGGTTTAGTCCATCCTTCATCTCATTACTCATTCCTTCCATACACCTGAAAATTTTCCTTCATACAAAACTTCACACAATCTTTATTAGCAACATTAGTGCACTCAAGATAATAAGTCTTTTGGTTCAGTTCTAACACCAATAAACTTCCATTAGAACACTATCTACTGTAGCACTTCCCTCAAAAAGTTCAATTCTCCAAAAGAACTCAAAAAGGAACCAACAAGAAGCAAATGCAGAAAATGGCAGAAATCTGTCAAAACAGACCAGCAGGTAAAGACTAATTTTTTCGAAGATCTTCTATTGCTCAAATAAAAAAGTGTTGAACTAAAGAAAGTTAGATAACAACCTGGGGCAGAATCACAAAAATTCGCGCCTCGAAAGGACCTACAGAGATTTTAGACGAATGTGTACGGTGAAGCACAGAAATTTGTTTTGGGATAGCAACTTTCCCAATCATTACTTCTCTCTCATTAGAGGTTACTTCTTGGCACAAAAATCAAATAAAAAGGATAAGGAGCGGTTATTACAGAAGTAATAACTTCCAAGACTCATCTAAAACTTTTGGGTTATCGCCTAATAAGTACTTTTCTTTAATGCCTTTAAGTTAGGCATAATAGTTTGAGAAGATGCTCACATAAGAAATATGAATTGAAGTAAAAGAGAGCATGAAGAAGCAAATTCAAAACACATTTAAGTCTAACCCACTTCATATGCATAGGAATCTTGTAAAGAAACAAGTCATGAAAGCACAAAGCAACAAGCATAGTAAAGCAAAACAAGTGCAACTTCAAGATTTTCAACATAAAGAGGGGAAACTTAATATTGTTGAGATACATAAAACCATCTTTCCCTCTCTCATAATAACTTTCAGTACCATCATGGATAAAATTAACAATATAACTATCACATAAAACATTCTTATCATGAGCCACATGCATAAAAGAATTAATACTCCCCACAGAAACGAAGTCATTCTTATTAATTATAGTCGGAGCAAATTCAACAAAATAGCTATCATTATTATTTTCATCACCATAATCATCAAATATAGGAGGCATATTGTAATCATAATTAATTTCTCCTCAATAGTAGGTGGACTGAAAATATCATACTCATCATTCTAATCATCATATATTGGAGGTTTTGTGTCATCATAAGCAATAGAATAGCTATCTTCCAAAGCTGGGGAACTAAAAAGATCATTTTCATAAAAACTAGCTTCCCCAAGCTTAGACTTTTACATAGCATTAGCAATAATGGTGTCCAAAGAGTTCATACTAACAACATTGCTATTAGCATGCAAATAAAGTTCCATAGGTTTTTTAATTTTCTCTTCAAACACATCATGTCCTAACTCAAGATAAATACTATAAAGCTCTCTAATGTTTTTGTTGTTTTCCATTAAGCCTAACTAGTGAAAACAAGAAACAAAAAGACAAAATTGCAGAATCTAAAGGAAATAACTTCGAGCACTCACACTGGAGGATGTGAGTACCTTTTACCTTACCTCCCGGCAACGGCGCTAGAAAATAGGCGTTTGCCGTGGGAGGTTCTTCTTCTTTAATCCTCCAGTGTGAATACCTTTTACCTTACCTCCCCGGCAATGGCACCAGAAAATAGTTTGATGTCTACGCACTTCTATTCTTGTAGACAATTGTTGGGCCTCCAAGTGCAGAGGTTTGTAGAACAGCAGCAAGTTTACCTTAAGTGGATCACCCAAGGTTTATCGAACTCAGGGAGGAAGTGGTCAAAGGTATCCCTCTCAAGCAACCCTGCAATCAAGATACAAGAAGTCCCTTGTGTCCCAGACACACTCAATACACTTGTTAGGTGTATAGGTGCACTAGTTCGGCGAAGAGATAGTGAAATACAAGTGGTATAAATAATTATAAGTGGTAACAGTGATAGAAAATACTTTGATGGCATGGAAGAGACTAAAGGTAAACTGAAATAAAGATAGAAGCAAGCAAACATTTAACAGATCTAAGGGCAAACGGTGTTTCAATGTTTAGAAACAAGGCCTAGGGATCATACGTTCACTAGTGAACACTCTCATATAAATATCTTCTCTTTATGATACTATTCTTCACTACTCTCCGGTTGAACACTCTAATCCATGGTAGGGCTATAATAGCACACCTCAAAGTAAGCCTTTCCCATCTAGATAACCCCACACTATCACCTTGAGCACTAGATGGTTCCAACAAACACCACAATTTCATAAAGACACCCAACTCCAAATAAAACTCATAACAAGTATTTGTAATTTCTAGCCTAAGTGCCACCATGGTGTGCACGCTGTCACTTTCACACACATGGGGAGAGCAGAGATATATTAAAGCACTTGAGTAGCAAGGTGGATCTATAGATTATAAGCTCATGATCACAATATTATCATGCATAGAGAGAGAGATGAACACATAGCTACCGGTAGAACCCTTAGCCTCGAGAGAGAACTAGTCTCTCCTCATCATGGGAATCAGCAATGGTGATGGAGATGGCGGTGGAGATCGATGGAGATGGCTCCGGGGGCACTTCCCCGTCCCGGCAGGGTGCCGGAACAGAGACTTTCTGTCCCCCGAATCTCCCCTTCGGTGGCGGCGGCGCTGCGGAACTTTTCGTGGCTGGAGGCTTGATGATTTAGGGTTTTTGCATCGGGAGGCATCTTATAGGCGAAGAGGCAAGGTCGGTGGGCGGCTAGGGGGCCCACACCACCTGGTGGCGCGGCCAGGGCTAGCCCGCGCCACCACATGGTGTGGCCACCCTATGGCCCCTCTCCGTCTCGTCTTCTGGCTACGTGAGTCTTCCGGTAAAATATCAACTTTGGCTTTTGTCCCGTAAAATTCCGAGAATATTCATTTTTTGACTTTCTGGAACCAAAAACAGCAGAAAACAGGCAACTGGCATTGTTGCATCTTGTTAATAGGTTAGTCCCAGAAAGTGTATAAAAAGTACTCCAATGTTGGAACAAAACATAAAAAAGTAGATAAAACCAAGCATGGAACATAAAAAATTATGGATACGTTAGCAACGTATCAAACCGTCACACGGAAGATGCTAGTCGTGTTTTCCACGATGTCGTGGATTTTTTCCCGGTTTCCACGTTTTGGCCGTTCGGTTCAAGTTCTCGCCTAGATTTGGCATGTTTTCAGCGGAAGCCACACACATGAGACGCTAGTCGTATTTCCAAGATGTCGGGCCGTTTTCCATGATGTCGTGGATTTTTGCCCGATGTCCACGTTTTGGCCGTTCGTTCCAACGTCTCGTCCATATTTGTTCTGTTTTCGGTGTAACCATCACACGAGAGACGCTAGTCGTGTTTTCCACGATGTCGTGAATTTTTTCCCGGTGTCCACATTTTGTCCGTTCGGTCCAACGTCTCGCCCAGTTTTGGCATGTTTTCGGTGTAATTGTCATACGAGAGACGATAGTCGTGTTTTCCACGATGTCGGACCATTTTCCATGATGTCGTGGATTTTTGCCCGATGTCCATGTTTTGGCCCTTCGTTCTAGTGTCTCGCCCAGATTTGTTTTGTTTTCGGTGTAACCGTCAAACGGGATACGCTATTGTGTTTTCCACGATGTCGTTGCTTTTTTTTCCGATGTCCATGTTTTGGCCGTTTGGTCCAACGTCTCGCCCAGTTTTGGCCTGTTTTTGGTGTAACCGTCACACGGGAGACGTTAATCGTGTTTTCCAAAATGTCGTGGATTTTTCCCGGTTTCCACGTTTATGCTGTTCGGTTCAACGTCTTGCCCAGATTTGGCATGTTTTCAGCGTAACCGACATACGGAAGACGCTAGTCGTGTTTTCTACGATGTTAGACCGTTTTCCACAATGTCGTGGATTTTTGCCCGGTGTCCATGTTTTGGCTGTTCGGTCCAACGTCTCGCCCAGATTGGGCTTGTTTTCAGCGTAAGCCACACACGTGAGACACTAGTCGTGTTTTCCACGATGTCGGGTCGTTTTCCACGATGTCATGGATTTTTGCCCGGTGTCCATGTTTTGGTCGTTCGTTCCAATGTCTCATCCCAAATTTGTTCTGTTTTCGGTGTAACTGTCACATGGGAGACGCTAGTCGTGTTTTCCACGATGTCGTGAATTTTTTTCCCGGTGTCCATGTTTTGGCCGTTCGGTTCAACGTATCGCCCAGTTTTGGCCTGTTTTCGGTGTAACCGTCACACGAGAGACGCTAGTCGTATTTTCTACGATGTCATTGATTTTTCCTGGTTTCCACGTTTTGGTCGTTCGGTTCAACGTCTCGCCTAGATTTGGCATGTTTTTAGCGTAAACGACACACGGGAGACGCTAATCGTGTTTTCCATGATGTCAGTCCGTTTTCCACGATGTCGTGGATTTTTGCCCGATGTCCACATTTTGGTAGTTCGGTCCAACGCCTCGCCTAGATTTGGCATGTTTTCGGTGTAACCGTCACACGGGAGACGCTAGTCGTGTTTTTCACGATGTCATGGATTTTTTCCTGGTGTCCACGTTTCGGCCATTCGGTCCAGCGTCTCGCCCAAATTTGGCTTGTTTTCGGTGTTACTGTCACATGGGAGACGCTAGTCGTGTTTTCCACGATGTCGTGGATTTTTTCCAGGTTTCCACGTTTTGGCTGTTCGGTTCAATGTCTCGCCCAGATTTGGCCTGTTTTCAGTGTAACCGACACACATGAGATGCTAGTCATGTTTTCCATGATGTCGGGCCGTTTTCCACGATGTCGTGGATTTTTGCCCGATGTCCCTATTTTGACCGTTCGGTCCAAAGTCTCACCTAGATGTGGCACGTTTTCGGTGTAAGCGTCACTCGGGAGACGCTAGTCGTGTTTTCCACGACGTCGTGGATTTTTTCCTGGTTTCCACGTTTTGGCCGTTCGATTCATTGTATCGCCCAGATTTGGCATGTTTTCAGTGTAACCAACACACGTGAGACGCTAGTCATGTTTTCCACGATATCGGATAGTTTTCCACGATGTCGTAGATTTTTTTCCGGTTTCCACATTTTGGCCATTCGGTTCAACGCCTAATCCATATTTGGTTAGTTTTCAGCGTAACCAACACATGGGAGACGCTAGTCGTGTTTTCCACGATGTCGGGCCGTTTTCCACGATGTCGTTGATTTTTACCCGGTGTCCATGTTTTCGCCGTTCGGTCCAATGTCTCGCCCAGATTTGTTCTGTTTTCGATGTAACCGTCACAAGAGAGATGCTAGTCGTGTTTTCGACGATGCCATGGATTTTTGGCCGGTTTCCATGCTTTTTGCTGTTCGGTCCAGGGTATCGCCCAGATTTGGCCAGTTTTCGGTGTAACCATCACACATGAGACGCTAGTCGTGTTGCCCATGATGTCGTGGATTTTTTTCCGGTTTCCATGTTTTGGCCGTTTGATTCAACGTCGAGCCCATATTTTGCCTATTTTCAGCGTAACCGACACACGGGAGACGCTAGTCATGTTTTCCACGATCTCGGGCCGTTTTCCATGATGTCGTGGATTTTTGCCTGGTGTCCATGTTTTGGCCGTTCGATCCAACGTCTCGCCTAGATTTGGCATGTTTTTAGCGTAACCGACACACGGGAGACGTTAGTCGTGTTTTCCACGATGTCAGACCGTTTTCCACGATGTCGTGGATTTTTTCCTGGTGTCCACGTTTTGGCCGTTCTTTCCAACATCTCGCCCAGATTTGTTCTGTTTTTAGTGTAACCGTCACACGGGAGACGCTAGTCGTGTTTTCCACGATGTCGTGAATTTTTTTCCCGGTGTCCATGTTTTGGCCGTTCGGTCCGACGTCTCGCCCAGTTTTGGCCTGTTTTCGGTGTAGCTATCACACGGGAGATGCTAGTCGTATTTTCCACGATGTCGTGGATTTTTCCCGGTTTCCATGTTTTGGTCGTTCGGTTCAATGTCTCGCCCTAGATTTGGCCTGTTTTCAGCGTAACCGACACACGTTAGACGCTAGTCGTGTTTTCCATGATGTCGGGCCGTTTTCCACGATGTTGTGGATTTTTGCCTGGTGTCCCTATTTTGATCGTTCGGTCCAAGGTGTCGCCTAGATTTGGCCTATTTTCGGTGTAGCCGTCACTCGGGAGACGCTAGTCGTGTTTTCCACGATGTCGTGGATTTTTTCCCGATTTCCACGTTTTGGCCGTTCGGTTCATCGTATCGCCTAGATTTGGCATGTTTTCAGTGTAACCAACACACGTGAGACACTAGTCGCTATTTCCACGATGTCGTGGATTTTCCACGATGTCGTAGATGTTTTCCCGGTTTCCACATTTTGGCTGTTCGGTTCAACGCCTCGTCCATATTTTTCTTGTTTTCAGCGTAACCGACACATGTGAGACGCTAGTCGTGTTTTCCACGATGTCGGGCCGTTTTCCGAGATGTCGTGGATTTTTACCCGGTGTCCATGTTTTGGCCGTTCGGTCCAATGTCTCGCCTAGATTTGGCATGTTTTTGGTGTAACCATCACACGAGAGATGCTAGTCGTGTTTTCCACGATGTCGTGGATTTTTTGTCGGTTTCCATGTTTTGGCTGTTCGGACCATTGTATCGCCCAGACTTGGCATGTTTTCGGTGTAACCATCACACAGGAGATGCTAGTCGTATTTTCCACAATGTCGTGGATTTTTTCGCGGTTTCCATGTTTTGGCCGTTCGGTTCAATGTCGAGCCCAGTTTTGGCCTATTTTCAAAGTAACTGACACACGAGAGACGCTAGTCATGTTTTCCACGATCTCGACCGTTTTCCATGATGTCGTGGATTTATGCCCGGTGTCCATGTTCTGGCCGTCCGATCAAACGTCTCGCCCAGATTTGGCATGTTTTCGGTGTAACCGTCACACCAGACACGCTAGTCGTGTTTTCCACGATGTCGTGGATTTTTTCCTGGTTTCCAGGTTTTGGTCGTTCGGTTCAATGTCTCGCCTAGATTTGGCATGTTTTCAGCGCAAGCCACACACGTGAGACGCTAGTCTTGTTTTGCACGATGTTGGGCCGTTTTCCATGATGTCGTGGATTTTTGCCCGTTGTCCACGTTTTGGCTGTTCGTTCCAACGTCTCGTCCAGATTTGTTTTTTTTCGGTGTAACCGTCACACGGGAGACGCTACTCGTGTTTTGCATGATGTCGTGAATTTTTTCCCGGTGTCCACGTTTTGGCCGTTCAGTCCAACGTCTCGCCCAGTTTTGGCATGTTTTCGGTGTAACTGTCACACGGGAGACGTCGTGTTTTCAACGATGTCGTAGATTTTTCCCTGTTTCCACGTTTTGGTCGTTCGGTTCAACGTCTCGCCCAGATTTGGCATGTTTTTAGCGTAACCGACACACGGGAGACGCTAGTCGTGTTTTCCATGATGTCAGGCCGTTTTCCACGATGTCGTGGATTTTTTCCCAGTATCCACATTTTAGTCGTTCGGTCCAACGTCTCACCAAGATTAGGCCTGTTTTCGGTGTAACCGTCACACGGGAGACGCTAGTCGTGTTTTTCACGGTCGTGGATTTTTTCCCGGTGTCCACGTTTGGACGTTCGGTCCAGCGTCTCGCCCAGATTTGGCTTGTTTTCGGTGTTACCGTCACACAAGAGACGCTAGTCATATTTTCCACGATGTCGTGGATTTTTCCCGGTTTCCACGTTTTGGCCGTTCGGTTCAATGTCTCGCCCAGATTTGGCCTGTTTTCAGTGTAACCGACACACGTAAGACGCTAGTCGTGTTTTCCATGATGTCGGGCCGTTTTCCACGATGTTGTGTGATATGGGGTGGCCCGATCTTCTCAGCAAGCTCTTGTCGATGGTGATGGTGGATGATAGATAACTAGTGCGTAGCTATGATCTCTCCCGCTCGATCCCTGATGCCAATGCAACATCTCTCGAACCTTGTAGGATATTCACAACACCACACTCTTGCGCACGCAGCCGTGACCACGAATGGTAGTATGCAATCTACTAATTCCCAATGGAACAACAGATCACACTCAATTATAGTTGGCAGATTCGAACACAGGGTAATTCCAGAGGTTCTATAAAAAAACAACTCCAAAATATTATAACGTGGTCTTCAAACCTAACTTGTGACGGCTACGGGGGTTTATATGAGGGCTGGGGCGTCCTCCCCACTAAACGGGCCTAAAAACAGCCTTAACTTGGCCCAAACTGACTCGGTTCGACTCAAACGGATACATACCGACCCATGTATGGGTTCGGCCTTATTGGCACGTAGTCCAAACGTCGTGGAACACCCCAAACATGTAATTCTTGGTGCGCCATCTCTCTCTCTCTCTTGCTCATACGTGATTTCCTCATTGCGTTTTAGTGCGCCTGCCTCCCGCTCCTCCCTCGCGCACTAGTTGATATTGGAAATCAGCGCTTGTCCTTCTTGCTGCAACTCTCCTCCTCCTCGCGCAATGCTTGTGTTATCAATAAACCTGATCATACAAAGATGCATAGACTTAGGTAGTATAAAGTTCTCATTAAGTAAAACATCAGGTTCCATTAAGAGTGAATTCACCTGTTGCTCAATCAGCTTTGCACGAGCTCTTGTAATGGGTCCAATCCTGATTTCATTGGACTTGTTCTTTGCAGCAACATCTTCATTGTGAATAGGAGTAGGAGATAGTGGAATAGTATGGATGTCCTCATCATCTCCCCCCCCACTTCAAATGGCGTCGACCTCGACGCTCCAAGGTCTTCTCCAGCATATGGTGATAAATCAGCAACGTTGAAGCTGTTGCTAGCACCACCAAACTCGTCAATAGGTATATCAACTGAATAGGCATTATCATTAATTTTGGCTAGCACTTTGTAAGGACCAGCACCACGTGGCTTCAACTTGGACTTGCGAAGTAGTGGAAATCTGTCCTTGCGTAGATGAACCCAAACCATATCTCCAGGCTCGAACAACACTTCTTTTCTTGCTTGATTCCTTGCAGCAGCAATGTTCTTGCCTTTCTTCTCAATAGCCTCTCGAGTCTTCTCATGTATTTTCTTCACATAATCAGCACGTTTTGATGCCTCCATATCAACTCTCTCATGTAATGGCAGAGGCAACATATCGTGTGGCGTTAATGGCTTGAAGCCATACACCACCTCAAAAGGACAAAGCTGAGTAGTTGAATGCATAACCCTGTTGTAAGCGAACTCAACATGTGGCAAACACTCTTCCCACTCCCGCAGATTCTTTTTAATCATGGTCCTTAGTAGCTGTGACAATGTTCTATTCACCACCTCCGTTTGACCATCTGTTTAGGGGTGACATGTAGTACTGAACAACAACTTCGTTCCTAGCTTCCCCCATAAGGTCTTTCAAAAGTAGCTCATGAACTTCACATCACGGTCAGAAACAATCGTCTTTGGTACTCCATGTAATCTCACGATGTCCCTGAAAAACAGGTTAGCAACATGCGACGCATCGTCGCTTTTGTGGCAAGCAATAAAATGAGCCATCTTAGAGAACCTATCCACTACCACAAATATAGAATCATGACCTCTCTGAGTTTTAGGTAGACCTAGCACAAAATCTATACTAATGTCTTCCCATGGAGTACTAGGTGCAGAGAGAGGTGTATATAAACCGTGAGGCTTCAGCTTGGATTTCGACTTGTGGCAAGTAATGCATCTGCTCACAAATCTGTACACATCACGCCTCATCTTGGGCCAATAAAAATGATCAGCAAGCATGAGCAACGTCTTCTCACGCCCAAAGTGACCCATCAAACCACCAGCATGTGATTCCTGCACTAAGAACAAACGCAACGACGATTCTGGAATAGATAGTTTGTTAGCTCAAAACAAATATCCATCGTGTATATGATACTTATCCCATGCGTTTGTAAGAGCACATAAACGATATGGTTCAGCAAAATCATGGTCAGTTGCATAAAGTGCACAAATAGCTTCTAATCCAGGAATTTTAACATCAAGATTGGTTAATAGCATGTTCTTCCTAGATAGAGCATCAGCAACAACATTCTCTTTTCCCTTCTTATAATTAATGATGTAAGGAAAAGACTCAATGAACTCAACCAATTTAGCTAATCTTTGATGCAAGTTTGATTGAGCTTTCAAGTATTTCAATGCTTCATGATCAGAATGTATGATGAATTCCTTTGGCCACAAATAATGTTGCCAAACTTCAAGTACTCTCACAAGTGCATACAATTCTTTATCATAGATTGAATAATTCAAACGAGCACCAGTCAATTTCTCAGAAAAATAAGCGATAGGCTGACCCTCTTGCATCAAAACGCCACCTATGCCTATACCACTAGCATCACATTCAACTTCAAATTGCTTCAAAAAATCAGGTAATGCAAGCAATGGTGCAGAAGTAAGCAAATGTTTCAATGTATCAAATGCAATGTCTTGGGCCGCGCCCCATACAAAAGGAACACCTTTCTTTGTCAAATCATTTAATGGTGCAGCAATGGTGCTAAAATCTTTCACAAAGCGCCTATAGGAACCAGCGAGACCGTGGAAACTACGCACTTGACTTACATTCATTGGAGTAGGCCAATTCTGAATTGATTCAATTTTAGATTGATCTACCTCTACTCCATGCTTAGAAACAACAAATCCTAGGAATATGAACTTATCTTTTGCAAATGTACACTTCTCAAGATTAGCATACAGTTTATTATCACGTAACACTTGCAAAACTTGTCTAATATGAGTGCAATGTTCAGATTCGGTGTGGCTGTATATGAGTATATCATCAAAGTAAACAACCACAAAACGACCAATAAACTCTCTCAAAACATGATTCATCAAACGCATGAAAGTACTAGGTGCATTAGTAAGACCAAACGACATGACTAACCACTCATACAAACCGAATTTAGTTTTGAAAGCAGTTTTCCATTCATCCCCTTCTTTCATCCTAATTTGATGATAGCCACTACGCAAGTCAATTTTAGAGAAAACAGCAGCACCACTCAATTCATCTAGCATATCCTCTAAACATGGAATAGGATGACGATATCGAATAGTGATGTTATTAATCGCTCTACAGTCAACACACATGCGCCATGTACCATCTTTCTTAGGAACTAAAATAACAGAAACAGCACAAGGGCTAAGAGAAACACGAATGTACCCTTTATCCAGCAACGCTTGTACTTGCTTCTGAATTTCCTTAGTTTCTTCAGGATTAGTCCTGTAGGGTGCACGGTTGGGAAGTGTGGCACCAGGAATCAAGTCCACTTGATGTTCTATACCACGCAATGGGGGTAAGCCTGCGGGTACATCTTCTGGAAACACATCCCCAAAGTCCTGCAAAACAGAAGAGACACCAAGATAAATAGGGGTCATGTCGTTAGAAACCAATACCACGCCCTTATACATGAGCACAAGTGGCATGGCTGTAGGATCCTCACGAAACTCTCTCATATCCTCCTTGGTGGCTAATATCAATAACCCAGGCACTCTCTCACTTTTCGTTATATCACTCAATTTAGGCTCAATTACATCAGGAACAGCTGTCACGCAATCTCGCCGAGTGGTAGTATCTTCCTTCAAGTTCACCTCTATCTTTTGGCGAGAATCATTCACAATTTCTTGTGGTTTCATTGCCTGCATAGTAATCTTCTTTCCTTTGAATTCCAAGTGATATGTATTGGCTCGGCCATTGTGTTGCACATGGTGATCATAGAGCCATGGCCGACCCAATAGTAGGTGACAAAGAGTCATAGGAACCACATCAAAATCAATAGAATCTTTGTATGGCCCTATTTGAAAGTTCACTCGTACCATATGATTTACCTTCATCTCACCATTGTTGCTCAACCATTGTATGTAGTATAGCTTGGGATGAGGTAAGTATGTCAAATTCAGTTTGGCACATAGTTCCTTACTTGCAAGCTGCAGCTACCTCCATGAATAATGACCTTGCAAGCTTTATTTGGTCCAACTAGAGCTTTTGTTTGGAACAAGTTGCAACGCTGGGATTCCTCAACCGGTTGCACATTAAGTACACGTGAAGACACGACGATAGTTGAGGCACGCTCAGCATATGCATCAGCACCACCCTCGCCGTCATCAATATCATCATCAGAAGCTTCATCTCCACTTTCTACTTCACCTTCTTCATTAACAAACATAACCTTGCTGTTTGGACAACCCTTCTTGTAGTGACCTCTGCCTCCACAAGTATGGCACACCACATCACGAGTATGTGCAGTAGACATGTTGGAACCCGAGCTAGCAGCAGGAGCAGCGGGTTTCCGAGTATTAGAACCAAACGAAGGTGTACTTGCTGGTTTGGCTGATGGTGCAAACGGAACAGCAGCTGGTGGCATGACAGTGGGAGGTGTAGATCTGGCCAAAAATCTGCTAGAAGATGGAAATCGAGCACGTGACTTTGCCTCTTCAGCCAGCTGGGACTCGGCCTCTCTAGCATGGTGCAGCAGCTCGTTCATTGTCTCATACTTGTGATAACGCACAATACTCTTGATTTGAAGCTTCAAATTGTTGAGGAAACGTTGCATCGTCATCTCTCGTGATTCACTAACATTAGCACGCTGCATAAGCATCTCCATCTCCATGTAGTACTCATCAACTGTCATTGTGCCTTGCCTCAACTGTGTGAGCTTGTCAAACACAGAACGCTAATAATTGGAGGGAACAAAACGATCTGCCATGATGGCCTTCATCTCACGCCAATCCCTCACAGGAAGTTCATTGTCGTTCCGTCTATTCTGCACAATAGCTTCCCACCAACGCAAAGCGTAACCATCAAATTCTGATGCAGCAAGTTTTACCTTCTTGTCTTCTGGGTAATCAAATAAACGCCAGAGCTTTTCAATCTTCAACTCCCAAGTAATATAATCCTCCGGATCAAGCGAGCCATTGAACGAAGGAATTGAGAACTTGGGCTTGCCCAAACTATCATCAGCTGGATTGTAAGCACGCTGGGCATGTCCAAGAGGAGCATACCCACGGCCATACAGAGGAGCAGTCGCAGATGCAGGGGGATTTGCTCGTCCCCTGCCACGATGTGGAGCAGCATCAGCCGCACTTCCCTCATCAAAGTCCTCAAACCCATCATCATGTTGTGCCAGTCCGGGCTGGAGTGTTGCCTGAATCGCCTCAATGGAACGCTGCAAGGTGGCAAAGTTGACATTCATAGCAGTCAGCTGCGTCTGAATATTATTGATGGCTCCAGTATTATTCTCCACAGCATCTTGTATGTCGGTGATATTTCTATCAACAGACTCTCTCCAAGTAACAAGCTCCTCCACCTGCTTTTTCTGTGACACAATTTCATCATCACTCAAAGACATGATTAGTAAGTTAGTGCAAAAATCAAAATCAGTATGGTGGAAACTCTCACAACTCACTCACAACTGATAAGAAGGAAGATCTTACCGTTCCAAAGTGAATAGAGATGCTCTACCAAACGTAATCAAAGACTGATGCACTGAAGTGATGAAGTGAATATCAAAGGTATAGAGAACGATCACAGGGCACACAGGTTATTTATGGTGGAGCTATAGGTATGGTATCCTATCTACACCGCAAACAAGTCCTAGTGCTGATCGTATGACAAAGACCCACGGAAACACACACGGTGGAGATAAATGGGGCAATTGCAACTATGAAAATGAGCTCAAAAAAGTAAAGTATGTCGGAGGAATGCTCGTGTTGCAATGCACAAGGAGAGACGCTAGCAATGTCTCAACGAAACGGGCACAGGATTGCTAAACTAAGCAGCCCGCAGAGCACTAAGCACGCTAGTCTCGTAGGATAGTTTTAGACACAAAGAAAAGTTTACTAAGGATCACAAGGATAGGTACGCTATGTGGACTCACTAAAAAAATAAAAAAAAATAAAAATTTGACCTGAGAATTGGTCTCTGCCACGGCAG
Source organism: Avena eriantha (assembly GCA_910589775.1). Taxonomy (NCBI): domain Eukaryota; kingdom Viridiplantae; phylum Streptophyta; class Magnoliopsida; order Poales; family Poaceae; genus Avena; species Avena eriantha. The sequence goes on along the minus strand of OU342746.1, from coordinate 66,900,558 downwards.
AAAAATGGCCTAAAATCCTGTCATGGCAGGATGGCGGCAGAAATTTTTTTTCTCGTACTAGCACAGACTGGTCTGTGGTAAGGGGACGGCTCGATTTTTTTTTTCGGAAATTTTTTTTTTCGGATTTTTCTTGTCACGCTGGAGCACAGACTTGTCTGCGGTCAGGCGTGAGGCAGCGAGCCGATTTTTTTTATTCCGACTCGCCAAGTAGCACACAACTAGGACTCTTTACTTGGATCGGATCTGACTTGATGGTAGCGGAAAAAGATGGTGGAAAACAACTAGAACAACTAGAAAACAAATCTACGAAGAACAGATCTAGATCTAATCTAATAGAGGAACGCGACCAGCAACTATTACTCGAATACGATGTAATCTAGGCTATGGCAACTCTTTTTGTGAGGCTTTTTCTGTATAGGATGAAAAACACTCTCTAATCTATGGATGGATTGTGGATTGCTTACCGAGGCAACGAGGAAATCTGATACCAAGATGATATTGCTCACCGAGTAAACCCAGCGCTCTGATACCAAGATGATATGGGGTGGCCCGATATTCTCAGCAAGCTCTTGTCGATGGTGATGGTGGATGATAGATAACTAGTGCGTAGCTATGATCTCTCCCGCTCGATCCCTGATGCCAATGCAACAGCTCTCGAACCTTATAGGATATTCACAACACCACAATCATGCGCACGCAGCCGTGACCACGAACGGTAGTATGCAATCTACTAATTCCCAATGGAACAACAGATCACACTCAATTATAGTTGGCAGATTCGAACACAGGGTAATTCCAGAGGTTATATAAAAGAAACAACTCCAAAATATTCTAACGTGGTCTTCAAACCTAACTTGTGACGGCTACGGGGGTTTATATGAGGGCTGGGGCGTCCTCCCCTCTAAGCGGGCCTAAAAACAGCCATAACTTGGCCCAAACTGAGTCGGTTCGACTCAAACTGATACATACCGACCCATATATGGGTTCGGCCTTATTGGCACGCAGTCCAAACGTCGTGGAACACCTCAAACATGTAATTCTTGGTGCGCCATCTCTCTCTCTTGCTCATACGTGATTTCCTCATTGCGTCCTAGTGCGCCTGCCTCCCGCTCCTCCCTCGCGCACTTGTTGATATTGGAACTCAGCGCTTGTCCTTCTTGCTGCAACTCTCCTCCTCCTCATGCAACGCTTGTGTTATCAATAAACCTGATCATACAAAGATGCATAGACTTAGGTAGTATAAAGTTCTCATTAAGTAAAACATCAGGTTCAATTAAGAGTGAATTCACCTGTTGCTCAATCAGCTTTGCACGAGCTCTTGTAATGGGTCCAATCCTGATTTCATTGGACTTGTTCTTTGCAGCAACATCTTCATTGAGAATAGGAGTAGGAGATAGTGGTATGGATGTCCTCATCATTGTGGATTTTTGCCCGGTGTCCCTATTTTGACCGTTCGGTCCAATGTCTCGCCTAGATTTGGCATGTTTTCGGTGTAACTGTCACTGGGAGATGCTAGTCGTGTTTTCCATGATGTCGTGGATTTTTTGCCGGTTTCCATGTTTTGGATGTTCGGTCCATTGTATCGCCTAGATTTGGCCTGTTTTCGGTGTAACCATCACACGGGATACTGATGCGGCCCATCCTACGGACGCTCCTGCATCTACACCAACAAGTCCCCCAAGTGGACCCATGACTCGTGCCCGAGCCAAACTCCTACAAGCTAAGGTGAACTCGCTCCTCTCCTCGTGCCAATTTGATACCTCCTTGGATGGTATGCTACTTCATGCAACTACCCTATGCATCCTCAAGTACGAAGCTTTGACACATCACCAAGCACCCAAGGATGGAGAGCAAGGTGCAGAGCATGAAGCAGGAGCCACTGGAGTTGATCAGACCGGAGTCTCCGGTCCGCCAAAGTCTCCGGTCTGAAGACACCGGAGTCTCCGGACCCACCTCCAGTCTGCCCCCAGAACCAGGCGCGGGGACAATCTGAAGGCCCCTCCGGAGGCCAGTCCGGAGACCGACCGGAGTCTCCGGCCCAGACCGGAGTCTCCGGTCCACTACACCGGAGTCTTCGGTCCGACTGTGGCCAGGCATGAAAAGGCCTTTTGTCCTGCGGCCCATGTACCCCTTAGTCCGTCCAGAACTTGTCTTTTATTCCTAAAGTACCCCAGTTTAAGTGGTTGGCCTATATATAGTCCCCCACCTCCATTGTAAACCCTAGGCATGATATTGGAATTAGTGGAAACCCCTTTGTGGATCTATCTAATTCTTGCCTCATGCTCCCTGACTAAGGAGCACCAATATCCCCAAACCTCGTTGGAGTTTGCATCGTGCCTCCGCGTTGTACAAGGCCTAGGCATCGGTGTCCCTTTGCCTAGATGTCAAGATCTCACCGAGTCTCCCATCTCGTCGTGCCGGTTCGAGAGAGAGTCCTCCGCCTGACACCGATCCTAGGGATTGCGCCGGACCGGTTACCGCCGGTGTGAGCTATTGGTGTGTATCGTGGTTTTGTGTGTGTGTGTTCTTCGCGTTCTTCGTGCCTGTGTTCGTTGTGTTCATCCTCCCCTCCTCTCCCCGCACTCCATCCTCGATTTGAAAGGGAATCGTGAAAGATCGGGCCACCCTAGAGGTTTGCCCTCAACATATTGGTATCGTTGCTCACGATTTCCCCCACAAATTTTTCTTCTATCCACCAAAAAATTCGAAAATCCCCAAAAAACAGCCCATATTTTCCTTTGGATCGATTTCTTGATTTGGAGTGTTATTTGTGGTTTTGATCCGACCAAACCTTGTCTTAGGGGTTGGTCCTGCTTTATCCTGCGTTTTCCTAGCCCAATTTGGCCAATTTTTCGCGGATTTGAGGACCCAAGGCGTGGATTTCCGCTCAAGAACACGAGCAGTTCGCGATCTGACTCCAGACCGGAGTCTCCGGCCTGCGCACTGGAGTCTCCGGCCTACCCACCCCGGAGTCTCCGGCCTGACGCCTGATTTTGACAGTTTTGCCTCTAATCTTGCATTGGCTAATTTCTTCTTGTTTGTTTGTGCCCGTGTGCATGTCGTCAACTAACAACAAGCTTCCGCATCATCAAACCCCGCGCTCCACGGCCCACGAACATCATCCCACACCACCGACGCCAAGTTCATAATCACCAACGAAGGTATAACTTGCGTCACCTTGTTAACCCCTATCTTCCTTTGTGTGTACCTATCCTATGAGAGTGGCTCATCTTGTGTTTGCTTGAGCATTGTGCATTTGTCATTGGATAGTGAGAGTGCAAGAGCAATATCAAGTGTGACTAGGTAGCACCAAGGGAGAGCAAAAAAATATACAAAAGAAAGAAAAAGATACAAAGAAAAAGCAAAAGAAAAAAATAGTCTCCCATTGCCAAAGAGAGTCTCAAAGCTTGTAAGCAAGAGAGACAGAAGAGCGCCCAAGGCAAGTGCACAAATCCGTTGCTCACTTTTCTTCTTTGCAAACGAGCCACGGTCTCTCCTTGCATTTGCACGACAACAAGCTTAGTCTTTGTTAGGACATATAGTCGTAGGTTTCCGTCCCCCTTTGAGTTGTTGACCTTCGCCTTTGACTTGAGTTTTGTTGGATTTTACCCACATTTGACTATCCATTTTATTTTGGTTAGTTCTTTGGCTTTCCACAATCCTAACCTACCACCAACACGCTTTTGAGAGTTAGTTCTTTCTTTAGTGTGAGCTTTCTTTGCAATTCCACTTTGCACGCTTATAGCTCTCACTTGTGGTTTCTAGTTTCGTGCAATCCCCAAGGTGAGGTACAAGGCTAACACCACCATATTCCACTCCCATATACAATACTTGTGTGTCTTGCATGATGGATAGGCACGGTGAGTCGAGCCAACCACCTCCCGAAGAAGAAGATCAAGGACTGTACATGACTCGCGCAAGTCACTTCATCGTTCGACAAGAGTTCCGTTAACGTTGCCAAGCCCTTGAGACGCGACAAGATGAACAAGTTGGCGAGACGCAAGCCGAGTTCAAGAACATCGACAACCGCTTCGATGGCCTCGAAAGGCAAATGCAAGAAATGCATCACAACTTCGGCCACCAAAATGAAGCGCTTCAACGCTCCGTCGGCGAAACAAATGACAATCTGCGACGCCTCATCGACGGAATGGCAAGACCGCGTTCACGTGCTTCAAGCTCTTCAAGTTCTTCACGTCGTCTTGCACACCTTCAACAAGATCTACATCCAAGTGCTCCAAGACGCAATGATGCCCTTGTGGTTGAAGATGGAACCTCTTTGAACTATGTACCTTCCCCACGCCACGCCGCAACGTAAAGCTATGATGGTGACCTCTCTTCAAGGCCACGAGCAAGGCAACAAGCACACCGTCATCACGCAAGGGCACTAGTGATCCAACAAGAGCAACCACAAGAGGAACAGCAAGCGCAACCGCAAGTGCAACCGCAACCGCAAGTGCAACCGCAAGTCTACCACCATCGACCGTGACACATACTTGACACAACAAGTGATGACTCCAATTTGGAGAATCAAGCTCGTCATCAACCTGAAGCTCTCCAAGATCCTCCTCCTCGTCATCAATGTCATGAACGTCAACACCGACACCATGGTTGATGAGGATATCTATAGGGATTATGATGATTATGACTGCCTGAACTGGAAGGAAATACTGAGTCAAATCAATAATGACTATCAGGTGAATTCATTCCTAATTGAACCTGATGTTTTACTTAATGAGAACTTTATACTACCTAAGTCTATGCATCTTTGTATGATCAGGTTTATTGATAACACAAGCGTTGTGCGAGGAGGAGGAGAGTTGCAGTAGGAAGGACAAGTGCTGATTTCCAATATCAACAAGTGCGCGAGGGAGGAGCGGGAGGCATGCGCACTAGGACGCAATGAGGAAATCACGTATGAGCAAGAGAGAGAGAGATGGCGCACCAAGAATTACATGTTTGAGGTGTTCCCCGACGTTTGGACTGCATGCCAATAAGGCCGAACCCATATATGGGTCGGTATGTATCAGTTCGAGTCGAACCGAGTCAGTTTGGGCCAAGTTATGGCTGTTTTTAGGCCCGTTTAGAGGGGAGGACGCCCCAGCCCTCATATAAACCTCCGTAGCCGTCACTAGTTAGGTTTTAAGACCATGTTAAAATATTTTGGAGTTGTTTCTTTCATAGAACCTCTGGAATTACCCTGTGTTCGAATCTGCCAACTATAATTGAGTGTGATCTGTTGTTCCATTGGGAATTACTAGATTGAATACTACCGTTCGTGGTCACGGCTGCGTGCACACGAGTGTGGTGTTGTGAATATCCTACAAGGTTCGAGAGCTGTTGCATTGGCATCAGGGATCGAGCAGGAGAGATCATAGCTACGCACTAGTTATTTATCATCCACCATCACCATCGACAAGAGCTTGCTGAGAAGATCAGGTTACCCATATCATCTTGGTATCAGAGCGCTGGGTTTACTCGGTGAGCAATATCATCTTGGTATCAGATTTCCTCGTTGCCTCGGTAAGCAATCCACAATCCATCCATAGATTAGAGAGTGTTTTTCATCCTATACAGAAAAAGCCTCACAAAAGAGTTGCCATAGCCTAGATTACATCGTATTCGAGTAATAGTTGTTGGTCGTGTTCCTCTATTAGATTAGATCTAGATCTGTTCTTCGTAGATTAGTTGTTCTAGTGGTTTTCCACCATCTTTTTCCGCTACCATCAAGTCAGATCCGATCCAAGTAAAGAGTCCTAGTTGTGTACTACTTGGCGAGTCGAAAAAAAAATCGGCTCGCTGCCTCACGCCTGACCGCAGACAAGTCTGTGCTCTAGCGTGACCAAAAAAAAATCCGAAAAAAAAATCAAACCGTCGCCTTACCACAGACCAGTCTGTGCTAGTAGAAAAAAAATTCTGCCGCCATCCTGCCGCGGCAGGATTTTAGGCCGTTTTTCTGCCGTGGCAGAGACCAATTCTCAGGTCAAATTTTTTTCTTTTTTTGTTTATTTTTTTTACTGAGTCCACATAGCGTACCTATCCTTGTGAGCCTTAGTAAGCCTTTCTTTGTGTCTATAACTATCCTACGAGACTAGCGTGCTTAGTGCTCTACGGGCTGCTCAGTTAGCAATCTTGTGCCTGTTTCGTTGAGACATTGCTAGCATCTCTCCTTGTGCATTGCAACACGAGCATTCCTCCGACATACCTTACTTTTTGAGCTCATTTTCATAGTTGCAATTGCCCCATTTATCTCCACCGTGTGTGTTTCCGTGGGTCTTTGTCATACGATCAGCACTAGGACTTGTTTGCGGTGTAGTTAGGATACCATACCTACAGCTCCACCATAAATACCCTGTGTGCCCTGTGATCGTTCTCTATACCTTTGATATTCACTTCATCACATCAGTGCATCAGTTTTTGATTACGTTTGGTAGAGCATCTCTATTCACTTTGGAACAGTAAGATCTCCTTTCTTATTAGTTGTGAGTGAGTTGTGAGAGTTTCCACCATACTGATTTTGATTTGTGCACTAATGTACTAATCATGTCTTCTAGTAGTGTTGATGTGATGTAGAAAATGGAGGCAGGTGATGTTACAAATAATGTGGAGACGTATAGTTACAAATTCATCGACAATTGGCGTTGTAGTGGAACTTTTTGGAAGGAAGAACGCGGTATTTTTGATGGTGATGGTCTTTTCCACCATAGTGTGATGATTGGTGAGCGATGTGCTTCCATTACCATTGATAGTAACTCTACTATTAATTTGATCACCGTTGAAGTTGTACAAAAGTTGCAGCTACCCACATGTGCCCGTGCGGTGCCATATCTCTTGCATTCATCATATGGCACATTGCTGATTTCACACACCGCTGATGTTCCTATGACTTTTAAAGAGCATACTGAGATTGTGCGCTGTGATGTATCTCCTATACCACTTGATTCTTGTCACATACTATTGGGAGAACCTTGGAGCAGAAGGTTTGACGCTCAAATATGTCCTGTTGTTGGAAGGATTTCTTTCAAATGGAACATGAAGAGGCGTGTTATGCTCAGGATTTCAGCCGACAAATTTCATGAGTATCATCTTCTTCGCAAGGAGAGGACAAAAGAGTTCAGTTTGTCTGCTAAGTACAAGGTCATGATGAATGGTGACAATTCTATTATTTGTCATCTTGAACACGGTGTGCATTACAACCCATGTGAGAATGAGAGCCACATAGCCAAGCTGAGTGAGAGTGTTATGAAAAGTGAGCCGTGTGATTCCACTAAACGTGAGGTTGAGAGCATCCATTCTAAGAGTATGAGAGAAAAAGAAAACATCAGTGCAGTAGATGCTAATACATGTGAGGATATTTCTACTAATGTAATCATCTCTACTCCTGGTATTGTTTCTTGTGCTATGCAGGTTGCTTTTGAAGAAAGGGAGCAATCTATTTTACAACCTACATCGTCGGACTGTGCATTGTCACTTGCGGCGGATGTTTTAGTACCTACTACAACTGAGGAGATTGTTGATGACATTGGTACTTTTTTTGAGCTTCAGCCAACATGTGCGACATATTGTGAGTCTATTCCTTTACTGAAGCCTCTTTGTGATTTGCCTTGCACTACTGTTTCAGCACCATGTGATAGTTTACCAAATTCAAATTTTGATCATGTGGTACTGATAACACATAAGGAAATACTTGCTCGAATACCACCTGCTGATATTGTGTATTCCATCATGCTAAATGAACCTATGAGTATGAGTTGTGCTATGGATAAGATTTCTGAAATTTCATTTCTAAATTCTAGCACATATTCTCCTTGTTTCACTTTCAATCTGATTGGTGAATATAGAATGCATGAAAATTTTCTTGTGGATCACATATGCATTACTTGTGATCGAATCGCTGAATTGAACATGCTGTTTTCAGCCATACATGTTGTGTGTCGACGATTTTGTGTTGTGAGATATATGCTAAAATTTGTGATAATATGAAAGCAAAGTCAGGTCTAGTTGATATAATGCAGCCAACACAAGTAATTTTACCTATGTTGGATCGTTGTAATCTTGCTAGAATAGAACCCCAGTTTTCATATTCATTGTGTTTATCCCAAAATTCGTTGTCTAGTTGTGCTAATGCTTTATACTTCACTTATATTTGCAAATTGAGTTGCATTTTACATACTGGACAACATGATCATGTTCATAATAATCAGAGTAGCGCAGTTGAAGCATGGCATGATTCAATTTGGTTTTCAGACATATTGAATTGGTTTGATCTTCTTCACAAATTTGATTATAGATCTTCTTGGAGAAAACTGAATTTAATATTGAAGAACATGACTATCTATTTAGCTGTTGTTTACCATGATCATGATTATTTGTACTTCACTTATACCTGCAATTTAAGTTGCTTGATGTATACTGGACATACTTTTCATGTGAACAACAATAATACAACATGTTATATATACATATACTTTGCGTACACGTTGTTCTTTTCGTTTCTCCCACTTTCAGCTTACCTAAAGCCGAGGACGGCTTTTCATGAAGAAACGGAGGATGATGAGGATATCTACAGGGATTATGATGATTCTGACTGCCTGAACTGGAAGGAAATACCGAGTCAAATCAATAATGACTATCAGGTGAATTCATTCCTAATTGAACCTGATGTTTTACTTAATGAGAACTTTATACTACCTAAGTCTATGCATCTTTGTATGATCAGGTTTATGATAACACAAGCGTTGCGCGAGGAGGAGGAGAGTTGCAGCAAGAAGGCCAAGCGCTGATTTCCAATAACAAGTGCGCGAGGGAGGAGCGGGAGGCATGCGCACTAGGACGCAATGAGGAAATCACGTATGAGCAAGAGAGAGAGATGGCGCACCAAGAATTACATGTTTGAGGTGTTCCACGACGTTTGGACTGCGTGCCAATAAGGCCGAACCCATATATGGGTCGATATGTATCAGTTTGAGTCGAACCGAGTCAGTTTGGGCCAAGTTATGGCTTTTTTAGGCCCGTTTAGAGGGGAGGACGCCCCAGCCCTCATATAAACCTCCGTAGCCGTCACAAGTTAGGTTTTAATACCACGTTAAAATATTTTGGAGTTGTTTCTTTCATAGAACCTCTGGATACCCTGTGTTCGAATCTGCCAACTATAATTGAGTGTGATCTGTTGTTCCATTGGGAATTAGTAGATTGCATACTACCGTTCATGGTCACGGCTGCGTGCGCAAGAGTGTGGTGTTGTGAATATCCTACAAGGTTGGAGAGCTGTTGCATTGGCATCAGGGATCGAGCGGGAGAGATCATAGCTACGCACTAGTTATCTATCATCCACCATCACCATCGACAAGAGCTTGCTGAGAAGATCGGGCCACCCCATATCAATGGTCATCACGAGGTGCCTCCTCCACATCAAAAAAACTTGGAGCGTCAAGTGATACAAGTTGTGTGACGCCCACCACGTCAAGGGGCTCATGACCATGTTCTTCGCCGTGAGGCCAATATGCCTAACCAACATCACCAACCGAGGAACGAGCCTCCTCTTCGTCGGCAACCGCGTCAAGAGGCTCCACACCCTCGCCACCATGAGGCCCAAGCGCCTCAACCACGTCAACAACCGTGCCAAGAGCAAGAGCAAGCTCCTCAACAAAAATACCAAGAGCAAGCTCCACAACAAGGACGCTAGAACCAAGTTCCACCTCCCCAAGTACAAGATCATCAACAAGGTCACCAAGCTTGTCGCAATGACCGCAAAAATGAAGAAACTTTTGGCAAGCTCAAGTTCACCATGCCCAAGTTCACCGGATCCAATGACCCCGAAGAATACCTCTCGTGAGCACTCAAAGTCGACAAGATCTTCCGCATGCATAACTATAGCAACGAGAAGATGGTCGCCATGACTTCGCTAGAGTTTGATGATTACGCCAACCTTTGGTGGGAACAAGTTCAAGTTGCTCGTGATGCAAGACAAGAGCCGCCAATCACAACTTGGCATGACATGATGGCTCACATGAGATCCCGGTTCATCCCTGCACACTACACGCGTGACCTCTTCAACAACCTTCAAGCGCTTCGTCAAGGGACAAAGACCGTGGAAGAGTACTTCAAGGAAATGGAACTCAACTTGATTCGTGCCAACATTGATGAGCGCATGGAACAAACAATGGCACGTTTCCTTACTGGCTTGAATCACCCAATCAAGCGCATTGTCGAGTTCCAAACATACAACACCAGGGTTGAGCTTATGCACATCACAACAAAGGCTAAACGTCAAGTGCAAGAGGATATCAAGTACAACAAGCCCAAGACGTACTTCACCTACAAGCAAGCTTCAACCGCTACACCAACAACTTTCAATGGAAGCTCCTCAAGTACCTCCAAGCCTTCCTTCAAGCCCACACTTCCTCAAGGAAAATTGCCCCCAAGTCGCAAGCAAGCAAAGAGTGATACACCTTTCAATGGTGAATGCTACAAGTGTGGAGGTAAAGGACACAAGTCGGCCGAATGTGGAAACAAGAAAGTCTTGTTCATCCATGACAATGATGATGAAGAGTACTTGAGTGACGATGAGTTTGATGCTCGTGTCAAGGAAGCAATGGCAAGGCAACGAGTGGAAGATGATCAAGAACTCCTCATGTGTGAGCATGACGCAAGTCCATTGCTTGTTGTCACAAGGATCTTGACCACTCAAGCACAAGAGCATGAAGACCAATGCTCCAAACACGAGTCGGCATCAATGGCAAATCTATCAAGGTGATCATTGACGGAGGGAGTTGTCACAACCTTGCTAGAACCGAGTTGTGTGAGAAGCTCAAGCTCACCCTCCATCCACACAAGCACCCCTACCACGTGCAATGGCTAAGTGACCAAGGGTCCATAAAGATCAAGCATACCGTATCGGTCTCCTTCGCCATTGGTCCTTACAAAGATACGGTGGAGTGTGATGTGGTTCCTATGACAGTTTGCCACATGCTTCTTGGTCGACCGTGGCAATTTGACAAGGCTGCTCAACATGATGGTCGCACCAATGTATATACTTTCAAATGGCTCAACAAAACATGTGTTCTGCAACCGATGACTCCTAGCCTAATAATTGCGAACAATGCAAAGGCTTTAGTGAGGGCGCAAAGCACAACACCTACTTGTGAGAAGAGCGGTGAGAGAGAGAACCACCTCATAGTGAGTGAGAGCCACAAGCCAAATTCGAGTGGAAAAACTAAGAGTGTTCTCCTTGCCACCAAAAGTGAGATGAGAGATGTTCGGAACAACCCATCCATGTTGCACTATGTCCTCCTTTGCAAGGGACTAGCGCAAGGAACTAATGAATTAACCAATGTTCCTCCATCTTTGATGAGTGTTTTGTAGGAATTCAAGGATGTGTTCCCCGAAGAGCTCCCACATGGACTACCTCCTCTTCGCGGCATCGAACATCGCATTGACGTCATCCCCGGCGCACCTCTCCCAAACCACGCCGCCTACCGCACGAACCCGGAGGAGACGAAGGAGATCGAACGTCAAATCAACCAACTCGTCTCCAAAGGTTTGATCCCAGTTAGCACTAGGCCAAGTGCCGTACCCGTGATTCTTGATCCAAAGACGGATGATACGTTGCGGTTATGCATGAAATGTCATCCAATCAATGCTATCACCGTGCGTTATCGACATCCCATACCACGTCTCGATGACATGCTTGATGAGTTGTGTGGAGCCACTATTTTTTTGAAAATTGATCTTCGTAGTGGTTACCATCAAATACACATGGCTGAAGGTGATGAGTGGAAAACCGCCTTCAAGACCAAACTTGGTCTCTATGAATGGTTGGTTATGCCCTTTGGTTTGTCTAATGCCCCTTCCACCTTCATGCGCCTAATGAATCATATCTTGCGTTCTCTCATTGGAAAAAGTGTTGTTGTCTATTTCGATGATATTCTTGTGTATAGCAAATCACTTGAGGACAATATATCACATGTCAAGGAAGTTTTGCAAATCCTTCGACATGAAAAGCTTTATGCTAATCTTCCCAAGTGCACTTTTGCTAAAGACAAGTTGTTTTTTCTTGGATTTGTCGTTTCTTCGAAGGGAATTGAAGTTGATGTTTCCAAGTTAAAGGACATACGAGATTGGCCCATCCCAACAAATGTGAGTGAACTCCGAAGTTTTCATGGGTTGGCCGGTTTCTATCGTCGCTTTGTGAAAGACTTTTCAACCATTGTTTGTCCCCTTAATGAATTGACCAAAAAGAATGTCACCTTCGTGTGGGGCAAAGAACAACAAAAAGCTTTTGATGAACTTAAAAAGAGGCTCACCGAAGCACCTCTTCTTGCTTTACCGGATTTCACAAGAACTTTTGAAATAGAGTGTGATGCTAGTGGTATTGGCATTGGAGGAGTCCTTATGCAAAACGGACGTCCTATAGCCTACCATAGCGAGAAACTTGATGGTGCTCGCCTCAACTATCCGATTTATTACAAAGAGCTTTTTGCCTTAGTTCATGTCCTTCAAGTTTGGCAACACTACCTTTGGCCCAAGGAATTTATCATACATTCCGACCACGAGTCGTTGAAATATCTCAAAGTCCAAGCCAACTTGAGCAAGAGACACGCTAAGTGGGTTGAATTCATGGAGTCTTTTCTGTACATTATCAAGTATAAGAAGGGCAAAGATAATGTAGTTGCGGACACAATGTCTCGCAAACATACAAGCCTTCTTACGAGACTTGAAATCAACGTGTTGGGTCTTGAGGAAATAAAATCTTTGTATGCTTCCGATCCGTTCTTTGAACCAATTTTCGCAAAGTGCTCCAATGACAAAGGAGTTGATGATTTCTATTTGCATAAGGGCTTTCTATTTAAACAAAACAAGCTATGCATTCTGAAGTCGTCGCTTCAACTTTTGCTCCTCCAAGAATCTCATGGTGGAGGCCTTATGGGTCACTTTTGTCACGACAAGACATTGGACATGCTCTCCAATCACTACTTTTGGCCCAAGATGAAGCGTGACGTGGAGCGCTACGTTCAACGATGCACAACATGTGTTCAAGCTAAGTCGCAAGCTAATCTCTATGGTCTTTATATGCCATTGCCTATTCCTCATACACCTTGGTCCGCCATTAGCATGGATTTCGTGTTAGGATTGCCTAGATCTAAGCATGGTCATGATTCTATATTTGTTGTTGTGGATCGTTTTTCCAAAATGGCACACTTCATACCGTGCCATAAGACCAACGATGCTTCACATGTTGCAAATCTGTTTTTCAGGGAAATCGTCCATCTTCACGGTGTGCCAAGGACAATCGTCTCCGACCACGACGTCAAATTCATGAGCTACTTGTGGAATACCCTCATGGCCAAGCTCGGCGTCAAGCTCCTCTTTTCATCCACATCGCATCCTCAAACTGATGGCCAAACCGAAGTTGTGAACCGAAGCCTCGGAACTCTCCTCCGTTTGTTGATCAAGAAAAACCTGAATGATTGGGAGGAATGCATTCCACACGCCGAGTTCGCCTACAATCGAGCCAAGCACTCAACAACCAAGATGAGTCCATTCATGATTGTCTATGGTTTCGAGCCCCTCACCGCACTCGACATCCTACCACTACCTCTCCATGAGCGAACGAACATGGACGTCGAGAAACGCGCACAAGCTATGAAGAAACTTCATGAAGAAACAAGAGCTATTATCAAACAACAAGTCGTTCGCCAAGCTTCAAGGTTAAACAAGGACAAGAAGGAGATGATCTTTGAAGAAGGTGACCTTGTGTGGATACACCTAAGCAAAGACCGCTTCGCCAAGGAACGTGACTCCAAGCTCAAGCCAAGAGAAGATGGTCCCTTCAAGGTCCTTAAAAGAATCAACAACAACGCCTACATCATCGACATACCGACCTCGAAGTACCTTGCAAGCAATACATTCAATGTCAAGGACCTTTCACCCTACCATGGAGATGTGCAAGATGATAACCATGAAGAGTCGAGGACGACTCTTTCCCAAGGGGGGAGCTAATGCGGCCCACCTACGGACGCTCCTACATCTACACAGCCAAGTCCCCTAAGTGGACCCATGACTCGTGCCCGAGCCAAACTCCTACAAGCTAAGATGAACTCGCTCCTCTCCTCGTGCCAATATGATACCTCCTTGGATGGTATGCTACTTCATGCAACTACCCTATGCATCCTCAGGTACGAAGCTTTGACACATCACCAAGCACCCAAGGATGGAGAGCAAGGAGCAGAGCAAGAAGCAGGAGCCGCTGGAGCTGATCAGACCGGAGTCTCCGGTCTACGCACATCGGAGTCTCCGATCTGAAGACATCGGAGTCTCCGGACCCACCTCCAGTCTGCCCCCAGAACCAGGCGCGGGGACAATCTGAAGGCCCCTCAGGAGGCCAGTCCGGAGACCGACCGGAGTCTCCGGCCTAGACCGGAGTCTTCGGTCCGACCGTCGCCAAGCATGAAAAGGCCTTTGGTCCTGCGGCCCATGTACCCCTTAGTCCATCCAGAACTTGTCTTTTATTCCTAAAGTACCCCTGTTTAAGTGGCTGGCCTATATATAGTCCCCTACCTCCATTGTAAACCCTAGGCATGATATTGGAATTAGTGGAAACCCCTTTGTGGATCTATCTAATTCTTGCCTCATGCTCCTTGACTAACGAGCACCAATATCCCCAAACCTCGTTGGAGTTTGCATCGTGCCTCCGTGTTGTACAAGGCCTAGGCATCGGTGTCCCTTTGCCTAGACGTCAAGATCTCACCGAGTCTCCCATCTCGCCGTGCCGGTTCGAGAGAGAGTCCTCCTCCCGACGCCGATCCTAGGGATTGCGCCGGACCGGTTACCGCTGGCGTGAGCTATTGGTGTGTATCGTGGTTTTGTGTCTGTGTTCTTCGCGTTCTTCGTGCGTGTGTTCGTTGTGTTCATCCTCCCCTCCTCTCCCCGCACTCCATCCTCGATTTGAAAGGGAATCGTGAAAAATCGGGCCACCCTAGAGGTTTGCTCTCAATAGATACGCTAGTCGTGTTTTCCACAATGTCGTTCAAATTTTTCGCGGTTTCCCGTTTTAGCCGTTCGGTTCAACGTCGAGCCTAGTTTTGGCCTATTTTCAGCGTAACCGACACACGGAAGATGCTAGTCATGTTTTCCACGATCTCAGGCCGTTTTTCATGATGTCGTGGATTTTTGTCTGGTGTCCATGTTTTGGCCATTCGATCCAACGTCTCGCCCAGATTTGGCATGTTTTCGGTGTAACCGTCACACGGGAGACGCTAGTCGTGTTTTCCATGATGTCGTGGATTTTTTCCCGGTTTCCATGTTTTGGTCGTTCGGTTCAATGTCTCGCCTAGATTTGGCCTGTTTTTAGCGTAAGCCACACACGTGAAACGCTAGTCGTGTTTTGCACGATGTCACGCCGTTTTCCATGATATCGTGGATTTTTGCCCGATGTCCATGTTTTGGCCGTTCGGTTCGACGTCTCGCCCAGATTTGTTCGAATTCGGTGTAATCGTCACACGGGAGATGCTAGTCGTGAATTTTTTTCCCGGTGTCCATGTTTTGGCCGTTCGGTCCAACGTCTCGCCCAGATTTGGCCTGCTTTCGATGTAACTGTCACACGGGAGGCGTTAGTCGTGTTTTCCATGATGTCGTAGATTATTCTCGGTTTCCATGTTTTGGTCGTTCGATTCGACGTCTCGCCCAGATTTGGCATGTTTTTAGCGTAACCAACACACGGGAGACGATAGTCGTGTTTTCCACGATGTCAGGCTGTTTTCCACGATGTCGTGGATTTTTTTCCCGATATCCATATTTTGGTCGTTCGGTCCAACGTCTTCCCAAGAGTAGGCCTGTTTTTGGTGTAACCGTCACACGGGAGACGCTAGTCGTGTTTTTCACGATGTCGTGGTTTTTTCCCGGTGTCGACGTTTTGGCCGTTCGGTCCAGCATTTTGCCCAGATTTGGCTTGTTTTCGGTGTTACCGTCACACGGGAGACGATAGTCGTGTTTTCCACGATGTCGTGGATTTTTTCCAGGTTTCCATGTTTTGGCCGTTCGGTTCAATGTCTCGCCCAGATTAGGCATGTTTTCAGCATAACCGACACACGTAAGATCCTACTCGTGTTTTCCATGATGTCGGGCCATTTTCCACGATGTTGTGGATTTTTGCCCGGTGTCCCTATTTTGACCGTTCGGTCCAACGACTCGCCTAGATTTGACCTGTTTTCGGTGTAACCGTCACTCGGGAGATGCTAGTCATGTCTTCCACGATGTTGTGAATTTTTTCCCGGTTTCCACGTTTTGGCTGTTCGGTTCATCATATCGCCCAGATTTGGCATGTTTCCAGTGTAACCAACACACGTGAGACGCTAGTCGTGTTTTCCACGATGTCGGGCGGTTTTTCTACGATGTCGTGGATTGTTTCTCGGTTTCCACGTTTTGGCCGTTCGGTTCAACGTCTCGCCAATATTTGGCTTGTTTTCAGCGTAACCGACACATGGGAGACGCTAGTCGTGTTTTCCATTATGTCATGGATTTTTGCCCAGTGTTCACATTTTGGCCGTTCGATCGAACGTGTCGCACAGATTTGGCATGTTTTCAGTGTAACCGTCACACGGGAGACGCTAGTCGTGTTTTGCACGATGTCATGGATTTTTTTCCCGATGTCCATGTTTTGGCCATTCGGTCCAACGTCTAGCCCAGATTTGGCATGTTTTCGGTGTAACCGTCACACGGGATACGGTAGTCGTGTTTTCCACGATGTCGTCGATTTTTTCCCGGTTTCCATGTTTTGGCCGTTCGGTTCAACGTCTCACCTAGATTTGGCATGTTTTCAGCGTAAGCCACACACGTGAGACGCTAGTCGTGTTTTCCACAATGTCTAGCCATTTTCCATGATGTCATGGATTTTTGTCCGGTGTCCATGTTTTGGCCGTTCGTTCCAACGTCTCGCCCAGATTTGTTCTATTTTCGGGTGTGAAGGAAATATGCCCTAGAGGCAATCATAGAGATGATTGTATTTCATGTGTATCCATGAGTTATTATAATGTTCCTTGAATATCCATATACCAGGCAACTTGTATTGATTGGCAATTATGTGAATTGTTTGTGAAACTCTTTACTTGTATGGTTATCTAATAATTGTCCCTAGTCGGAGTTCATGCGAGGACACACGTGAATATTAGACTAGCACATCGATTGGTTAATGACTATGTTTCGCAAGTCATTGACATGGAGATGTCAAACCAATGATGTGGACACATGTTATGAACATGGGGTTGGACTGACCCAACATGAGACTAGCAATAATACTTGCAGCTCTCTCTACACATCGTGTACGTTTTGTCCTTAGACCTGAGATTGTCGCATGTACTTGAGATGTGGATCGACCTACTTTGGGGCTATCAAACACTACTCCGTAGCTGGGTAGTCATAAAGGTAGCTTTCGGGTTTGTCCTGATACATGCTGCAAGGCATCGGTCAATCAAGATGGGATTTGCCCCTCTCTACTTGAGAGAGATATCTCTGGGCCCCTCGAGTGATCGGATCCAGAAATGCATGGCCGTGCTACATATGGTTAAGAGTTAACCTAGTAAAGGGATTCTGAATCACAGTATCGAGAAAGAGAGGTCAGCTTAGAGCTAGACCAAATATCGTGAGGCAAAGGGAAAGACATGTACTCAACCTTGTGATGGTTCGTCCGAATGATCTTTATATGCGTTTAGGAGTTGGCACGTCTTGCTAGAGGCCGCTACCAACTATTGACGGAGTAAGTGTACTCGCGTCATGTCTATACGTGTATGAACCTATAGGGTCACACACTTTAGGGGCTGGAAGCCTAATGAGGATTGGATCCGAATTAGACCAGGCTTAGGCTGCTAATGGGCTGCTAATGTAGAAGCCCACCAGGGATGCCTATATAAGAGGGAGTGAGGCGAGCTGAAAAGGGGAGAGCATTCCACCCAGCCGCCACTCTTCTTCCGCCTATGTTGCACGCGCAGACCTAGCAGTCTGGCGTGTGACGACTTCCACTTCGGACGTGTGGATACCTCGGAGGTGCTGCATCTGTAGCACTTGGACGAGCCGCGCAAAGGGGAGCTGCTCGTGGGACGAGGACGAGGAGGAGACGTAGAACATCTACACTGCCGCAACGTGCTTCATCGAGTTCCGCACCTGCGCGTCTAGCGGTAATCCCGTGATCTATGACAATAGTATTCCTGGTTGACGCGGTAGAAATTTTTGATTTTGCGCTAGTGTAGCCTACCCGTTACCCTTCAGTGGTATCAGAGCCGATGCTATTCAGTCATAGGTTCGGGAAGTTTGCATATGGTGATATGTAGATTGATATGAATGATATGATCGTTTGTATGGCGGTGTTTCTGGATTGATCTATGATCTTAATTTCCGTGATCGTGATTCTAAGGTCGTCGAACGACTTACCCCTACCGGTCGGTTTCCGCCATCGGGGTAGACAGTGACACATAAATCCTTCTGAATCACGCGAAGATCAATATGATTGATCGAATCGGGAATTAGATCTGAATCGACGTACCGTGATCAAAGGAGTTTGGTCAAATCGGAACTATGGTCGGTTTATGGTAAATTGGATTTGCTGATCAAAATCCTTAAAGAAAATTGTATAGATTTGATCTCTCATTTTTCACGAACCCCGCAGGGGGAGACCCCCTAGACCCCCCTTAGTCGTAGCCCCCTTTTTTGTATCTCGTTAAGGTTCATAGGTGGTACGATTTCACATGATCCGGTAGAATGCGATTCTATGCACAACTTGTTTTTGCAGGATTTATGTGATCAGTATGGCCCAAAAATGTATGTGATGCATGTATGTATTTTTTCATGACCTGCGTGTCGTGAGTTGGGCAACACGGCTGGAGCCATATGTGTTGTCAATTATTGTAATGGCCTGCGTGCCAACTTGTGATGATCCCAATACCATGTAATTTTGATTACTAGATGTTAGGAGTAATAGCTTGTATTAGTTCTTGGAGAACTCATCACTTGGAGGATGGCTCGCATAGAGCATGGAGATGGAGATCATCATGGTGGACAGGTTCTATGGCGATGGAGATCACCATGAGAAAATGGGCCATACTGTATCACATCTATGTGAATGCTATTCTTATACGTTTTACTACTATGCATGCTTAGATGATAGAAGTAGAACGATCCCTCACAAAGTTTAAGTTAAACCATGCCCTCCCAACCAAACCTTGCACCATCCTAAGCCCTGTACAATCGTTGGTGGGTCTATGAAATTAGGGTGCCACGGTTTTCCTTGGCTGGATGGGTTTGTATCGGATACCTACACGCATAAGGGTTGGTGAGCTTAACAAGGTCATCTTAACAGTTAAGGACCTTGGGGCATAAAGGTTGGGCGCCTAGGTTTGACATAGAGATGTCACCCAACAACAAGAGTCATATGTGATATGATTAGCAAAGGTTGCTTACCGATTTACCTTGTCTTCTAGCAGTGATGCTAAAGCTCACTAGTCGACTTGTTAATTGTGGATCTTGAATCACTTAGTATCAATAGAGGGATGTTGATTTAAGTGGGAGTATATGCTATTAAATTGTTTAATATGTTTTACTCTTTCATGGTTACATGGCTTAGTATTTTGCATATTTTTTTGTTGTAGATCAATGGCACCGAACAATTCATCACCTTTTGCTTTGCGTTCGATTCTTGAAAAGGATAAACTAAATGGAACAAACTATTCGGACTGGGTCCGTAACCTGAGAATTGTTCTCAGGGCTGAGAAAAAGGAAACTGTTCTGGATACCCCAATCCCGGATGAACCTGCTGATAATGCAACTGCTACCCTTAAGAATGCCTACAAGAAAGCATGTGATGAATCTCTTGAGGTCAGTTGTCTTATGCTTGCATGCATGGAACCTGATCTTCAAAAACAGTTTGAGGATCAGGAAGCGTACGATATGATCGTTGCGCTTAAGGACATGTTCCAGACTCAGGCTAGGACTGAGAGGTACAATGTCGCTAAGTCCTTTGTGGAATGCAAGCTGGCAGAGGGAGCAGCTGTAGGCCCCCATGTGATCAAAATGGTTGGTTACAGTCAGACTTTGGAAAAGCTTGGTTTTCCATTAGGCCAAGAGTTGGCCACTGACTTCATTTTGGCATCTCTTCCATCTAGCTATGGGCATTTCATTTCGAACTACCATATGCATGGGGTGGAGAGGGGCCTTAATGAATTATGTGGGATGCTGAAAACAGCAGAATGTGACATTAAGAAGTGTGCAGGGCATAGCCATGTGATGGCTGTGCAGAACAAGCCTAGCTTCAAGAAAAAGGGCACTTCTTGGCAGAAGAAGAAGGGCAAGGCTAAGGATACGATCCCTAAGCCAAACCCTGCACCCAAGCAAAAGGCTGGTCCTGCAGGAGACACTGAGTGTTTCTTTTGTCACGAATATGGCCACTGGAAGAGGAACTGCAGCAAGTACCAGGCTTCTTTGAAGAAAAGTGGAAGTAAGAGTACTTCCCACTCAGGTACACTTGTTGTAAATGTTGTGGACATTTTTCTCGCAGATTCTTATGTTAACTCTTGGGTATTTGATACCGGATCGGTTGCTCATATTTGCAATTCGATGCAGGGGCTAATAAGGACTAGAGAAGTGCAAAAAGGCGAAGTGGATTTTCGCGTCGGAAATAAAGCAAGGGTTGCTGCATTGTTCGTCGGCGTCATGCAACTTCACCTTCCGTCAGGATTTATCATGGAGTTGAATAATTGTTATTACATTCCTAGTATGGGTCGAAACATTTTATCACCTTCATGTTTGATGAGGGATGGTTATTCATTCGCGAGTACAAACAATGGTTGTGTAATCTCTAAGAATGCTATGTTTGTGGCTGATGCTCCCATTGTGAATGGGTTATTTATTTTAAATCTTGATAATGCATGTGTTTACAATGTTAGTGCTAAAAGGCTTCGGCCAAATGATTTGAGTCCTACCTATCTATGGCATTGTCGTTTGGGGCATATAAGTGAAAAGCGCATGAAGAAGCTCCATGGTGATGGTCTTCTAACTTCGTTTGATTTTGAATCATACGAGACATGTCAAGCTTGTTTACTTGGAAAGATGACCAAGACGCCTTTTACGGGGTTTCCCGAGAGAGCGACAGACTTGTTGGAACTCATACATACTGATGTATGTGGACCAATGAGCACGACAGCCAGAGGAGGATATCACTACTTCATTACTTTCACTGATGATTTCAGTAGATATGGCTATGTCTACTTGATGAAGCATAAGTCTGAAACTTTTGAAAAGTTCAAAGAGTTTCAAAATGAGGTAGAGAATCAACGTGGCAAGAAAATAAAGGCCTTGCGATCTGATCGCGGAGGCGAATATTTGAGTCACGAGTTTAGCAATCATCTTAAGAGTTGCGGAATTGTTCCACAGCTCACGCCGCCCGGAACGCCTCAAAGAAACGGGGTCTCTGAACGGCGTAATCGAACTTTGTTGGACATGGTTCGATCGATGATGAGCCAGTCGGATTTACCATTATCATTTTGGGGTTACGCGCTAGAAACAGCAGCTTTCACACTAAATAGGGTACCATCTAAATCCGTAGTTAAGACACCATATGAGATGTGGACTGGAAAGAATCCCAGTTTGTCTTTTCTAAAGATTTGGGGTTGTGATACATTTGTCAAGCGACTTCAGTCGGACAAGCTAACACCCAAATCGGATAAGTGCATTTTTGTGGGATACCCAAGGGAAACCTTAGGGTATTACTTCTACAACCGAGAAGAGGGCAAAGTGTTTGTCGCTCGTAGCGGTGTTTTCCTAGAGAAAGAGTTTCTCACAAAGGGAACGAGTGGAAGGTCGGTGCGACTTGAAGAAGTTCAAGATGAGCCAGTCGGGGATGCTTCTATGAGTGATGCTATTGTAGCAGAACAAGTTGAGGAACCCGTGGCAATAGAAGCACCACAACCACGAAGGTCGGCGAGGCTCCGCGAAGCGCGAGAGTTATTATTGTTAGACAATGATGAGCCTGCGACCTATGCAGAAGCGATGGTGGACCCAGACTCTGAGAAATGGCTGATTGCCATGAGATCCGAGATAGAGTCCATGGGAGACAATCAAGTTTGGAACTTGGTTGACCTGCCTGATGGTTTTAAAGCCATCGAGTGCAAGTGGATCTATAAGAAGAAGATTGATATGGATGGAAATGTTCACATCCATAAAGCTCGACTTGTTGCAAAAGGTTTTCGACAAGTTCAAGGAGTTGACTACGACGAGACTTTCTCGCCCGTAGCGATGCTTAAATCTATACGGATCATTCTAGCCATTGCTGCACATTTCGATTATGAGATATGGCAGATGGACGTCAAGACGGCTTTCTTAAATGGAATCCTTTCTGAGGACGTGTATATGATGCAGCCCGAAGGTTTTGTCGATCCAAACAATGCTGGAAAGGTATGCAAACTTCAAAAGTCTATTTATGGGCTGAAGCAAGCATCTCGGAGTTGGAACATTCGATTTGATGAAGTTGTAAAGGAGTTTGGCTTCACCAAAAACGAACAAGAACCTTGTGTGTATAAGAAAGAAAATGGGAAATCACTTGTGTTTCTAATCTTATATGTGGATGACATATTATTGATTGGAAATGACATTCCTATGCTCGAGTCTGTTAAGACCTCATTGAAAAATAGTTTTTCTATGAAGGACTTGGGAGAAGCGGCATATATTATGGGTATCAAGATCTATAGAGATAGATCAAGGAGGCTAATTGGATTAAGCCAGAGTACGTACATTGACAAAGTGTTGAAACGGTTCAGCATGGAAGAGGCTAAGAAGGGGTTCTTGCCCATGTCTCACGGCATTAAACTCAGCAAGACTCAGTGTCCTTCGACCACTGATGAGCGAGAACGCATGAGTAGGGTTCCATATGCTTCGGCTATTGGATCCATCATGTATGCAATGACATGTACTCGCCCAGATGTTTCCTATGCTCTAAGTGTTACGAGCAGATACCAGGCTGATCCAGGTGAGATTCACTGGACAGCGGTAAAGAATATCCTTAAGTACTTGAGAAGGACTAAGGATATGTTCCTAGTTTATGGAGGTGAGGTTGAACTCAGTGTAAAGGGTTACACAGATGCGAGTTACCTTAATGACTCAGACGACTCGAAATCGCAATCAGGTTATGTGTTTGTCATGAATGGTGTGCTGTGAGCTGGAAAAGTTCCAAGCAAGATACAGTGGCCTCCTCTTCAACAGAAGCTGAATATATTGCTGCCTCGGAGGCTGCAAAGGAAGCTGTTTGGATTAGGAATTTCCTGATCGCTCTTGGTGTGGTTCAGGGCTCGTCCAATCCCTTGGACGTTTATTGTGACAACAATGGTGCTATTGCACAAGCCAAAGAACCTAGACAGCACCAGAAGAACAAACATATTCGCATGCGCTACCATCTGATTCGTGAGTTCATTGATGAAGGTAGTGTCATGTTATGCAAAATACATACGGACTCAAATGTTGCTGATCCCTTGACTAAGCCACTCCCGCAGCCTGCGCATGAAGCGCACACAAGAGCAATAGGTATTAGATACTGTCTAGATTGACTCTAGTGCAAGTGGGAGACTGAAGGAAATATGCCCTAGAGGCAATCATAGAGATGATTGTATTTCATGTGTATCCATGAGTTATTATAATGTTCCTTGAATATCCATATACCAGGCAACTTGTATTGATTGGCAATTATGTGAATTGTTTGTGAAACTCTTTACTTGTATGGTTATCTAATAATTGTCCCTAGTCGGAGTTCATGCGAGGACACACGTGAATATTAGACTAGCACATCGATTGGTTAATGACTATGTTTCGCAAGTCATTGACATGGAGATGTCAAACCAATGATGTGGACACATGTTATGAACATGGGGTTGGACTGACCCAACATGAGACTAGCAATAATACTTGCAGCTCTCTCTACACATCGTGTACGTTTTGTCCTTAGACCTGAGATTGTCGCATGTACTTGAGATGTGGATCGACCTACTTTGGGGCTATCAAACACTACTCCGTAGCTGGGTAGTCATAAAGGTAGCTTTCGGGTTTGTCCTGATACATGCTGCAAGGCATCGGTCAATCAAGATGGGATTTGCCCCTCTCTACTTGAGAGAGATATCTCTGGGCCCCTCGAGTGATCGGATCCAGAAATGCATGGCCGTGCTACATATGGTTAAGAGTTAACCTAGTAAAGGGATTCTGAATCACAGTATCGAGAAAGAGAGGTCAGCTTAGAGCTAGACCAAATATCGTGAGGCAAAGGGAAAGACATGTACTCAACCTTGTGATGGTTCGTCCGAATGATCTTTATATGCGTTTAGGAGTTGGCACGTCTTGCTAGAGGCCGCTACCAACTATTGACGGAGTAAGTGTACTCGCGTCATGTCTATACGTGTATGAACCTATAGGGTCACACACTTTAGGGGCTGGAAGCCTAATGAGGATTGGATCCGAATTAGACCAGGCTTAGGCTGCTAATGGGCTGCTAATGTAGAAGCCCACCAGGGATGCCTATATAAGAGGGAGTGAGGCGAGCTGAAAAGGGGAGAGCATTCCACCCAGCCGCCACTCTTCTTCCGCCTGTGTTGCACGCGCAGACCTAGCAGTCTGGCGTGTGACGACTTCCACTTCGGACGTGTGGATACCTCGGAGGTGCTGCATCTGTAGCACTTGGACGAGCCGCGCAAAGGGGAGCTGCTCGTGGGACGAGGACGAGGAGGAGACGTAGAACATCTACACTGCCGCAACGTGCTTCATCGAGTTCCGCACCTGCGCGTCTAGCGGTAATCCCGTGATCTATGACAATAGTATTCCTGGTTGACGCGGTAGAAATTTTTGATTTTGCGCTAGTGTAGCCTACCCGTTACCCTTCAGGGTGTAACCGTCAAACGGGAGATGCTAGTCGTGTTTTCCACGATGTCGTGGATTTTCCCGGTGTCCATGTTTTTGGCCGTTTGGTCCAACGTCTTGCCCAGTTTTGCCCTATTTTCGGTGTAACTGTCATAAGGGAGGCGCTAGTCGTGTTTTCCACGATGTCGTGGATTTTTCTCGGTTTCCACGTTTTCGTTGTTTGGTTTGACGTCTCGCCCTAGATTTGGCATGTTTTTAGCGTAACCGAAACACGGGAGACGATAGTCGTGTTTCCCACAATGTCGTGGATTTTTTTCCCGGTGTCCACATTTTGGTCATTCGGTCCAACGTCTTGCTAAGATTAGGCCTGTTTTCGGTGTAACCGTCACACGGGAGACGCTAGTCGTGTTTTGCACGATGTCGTGGATTTTTCCCGGTGTCCACGTTTTGGCCGTTCGGTCCAGCGTCTCGCCCAGATTTGGCTTGTTTTTGTTTTTACCGTCACACGGGAGACGCTAGTCGTGTTTTTCACGATGTCGTGGATTTTTTCCTGGTTTCCACGTTTTGGCCGTTCGGTTCAATGTCTCGCCCAGATTTGGCATGTTTTCAGCGTAACCAACACACGTAAGATGATGAGGATACCTACAGGGATTATGATGATTCTGACTGCCTGAACTGGAAGGAATTACTGAGTCAAATCAATAATGATTATCAGGTGAATTCATTCTTAATTAAACCTGATGTTTTACTTAATGAGAACTTTATACTACCTAAGTCTATGCATCTTTGTATGATCAGGTTTATTGATAACACAAGTGTTGCGCGAGGAGGAGGAGAGTTGCAGCAAGAAGGACAAGCGCTGATTTCCAATATCAACAAGTGCGCGAGGGAGGAGCGGGAGGCAGGCGCACTAGGATGCAATGAGGAAATCACGTATGAGCAAGAGAGAGAGATGGCGCACCAAGAATTACATGTTTGAGGTGTTCCCCGACGTTTGGACTGCGTGCCAATATGGCCGAACCCATATATGGGTCGGTATGTATCAGTTTGAGTCGAACCGAATCAGTTTGGGCCAAGTTATGGCTGTTTTTATGCCCGTTTAGAGGGGAGGACGCCCCAGCCCTCTTATAAACCTCCGTAGCCGTCACAAGTTAGGTTTTTAGACCACGTTAAAATATTTTGGAGTTGTTTCTTTCATAGAACCTCTGGAATTACCCTGTGTTCGAATCTGCCAACTATAATTGAGTGTGATCTGTTGTTCCATTGGGAATTAGTAGATTGCATACGACCGTTCGTGCCCACAGCTGAGTGCGCAAGAGTGTGGTGTTGTGAATATCCTACAAGGTTCGAGAGCTGTTGCATTGGCATCAGGGATCGAGCGGGAGAGATCATAGCTACGCACTAGTTATCTATCATCCACCATCACCATCGACAAGAGCTTGCTGAGAAGATCGGGCCACCCCATATCATAAGACGCTAGTCGTGATTTCCATGATGTCCCTATTTTGACCGTTCGGTCCAACGTCTCGCCTAGATTTGGCAAGTTTTCGATGTAACCGTCACTCGGGAGACGCTAGTCGTGTTTTCCACGATGTCGTGGATTTTTTCCCGGTTTCCACGTTTTGGCCGTTCGGTTCATCGTATCGCCCAGATTTGGCATGTTTTCAATGTAACCAACACATGTCACACGCTAGTCGTGTTTTCCACGATGTGGTAGATTGTTTCCCGGTTTCTACGTTTTGGCCGTTCGGTTCAACGTCTCGCCAATATTTGGCTTGTTTTCAGCGTAACCGACACATGGGAGACGCTAGTCGTGTTTTCCACGATGTCTAGCCATTTTCCGCGACGTCGTGGATTTTTACCCGGTGTCCATGTTTTGGCCGTTCGGTCCAATTTCTCGCCCAGATTTGGCATGTTTTTGGTGTAACCGTCACACGAGAGATGCTAGTCGTGTTTTCCACGATGTCGTGGATTTTTGGCTGGTTTCCATGTTTTGGCTGTTCTGTCCATTGTTTCCCCCAGATTTGTCCAGTTTTCGGTGTAACCATCACACGGGAGACATTAGTCATGTTTTCCACGTTGTCGTGGATTTTTTCCCGGTTTCCATGTTTTGGCCGTTCGGTTCAATGTCGAGCCTAGATTTGGCCTATTTTCAGCGTAACCGCCACACGGGAGACGCTAGTCATGATTTCCACGATCTCGGGCCGTTTTGCTTGATGTCGTGGATTTTTGCCCGGTGTTCACATTTTGGCCGTTCGATCCAACGTCTTCCGAAGAGTAGGCCTGTTTTCGGTGTAACCGTCCCACGGGAGACGCTAGTCGTGTTTTTCACGATGTCGTGGATTTTCCCGGTGTCGACGTTTTGCCGTTCGGTCCAGCGTTTTGCCCAGATTTGGCTTGTTTTCGGTGTTACCGTCACACGGGAGACGATAGTCGTGTTTTCCACGATGTCGTGGATTTTTTCCAGGTTTCCATGTTTTGGCCGTTCGGTTTAATGTCTCGCCCAGATTAGGCATGTTTTCAGCATAACCGACACACGTAAGATCCTACTCGTGTTTTCCATTATGTCGGGCCGTTTTCCACGATGTTGTGGATTTTTGCCCGGTGTCCCTATTTTGACCGTTCGGTCCAACGACTCGCCTAGATTTGACCTGTTTTCGGTGTAACCGTCACTCGGGAGATGCTAGTCCTGTCTTCCACGATGTTGTGGATTTTTTCCTGGTTTCCACGTTTTGGCTGTTCGGTTCATCATATCGCCCAGATTTGGCATGTTTTCAGTGTAACCAACACACGTGAGACGCTAGTCGTGTTTTCCACGATGTCGGGCGGTTTTCTACGATGTCGTGGATTGTTTCCCGGTTTCCACGTTTTGGCCGTTCAGTTCAACGTCTCGCCAATATTTGGCTTGTTTTCAGCGTAACCGACACATGGGAGACACTAGTCTTGTTTTCCACGATGTCTGGCCATTTTCCACGACGTCGTGGATTTTTACCCGGTGTCCATGTTTTGGTCGTTCGGTCCAATTTCTCGCCCAGTTTGGCATGTTTTTGGTGTAACCGTCACACGAGAGATGCTAGTCGTGTTTTCCACGATGTCGTCGATTTTTGGATGGTTTCCATGTTTTGGCTGTTCTGTCCATTGTATCGTCCAGATTTGTCTAGTTTTCGGTGTAACCATCACACGGGAGACGTTAGTCATGTTTTCCATGTTGTCGTGGATTTTTTCCCGGTTTCCATGTTTTGGCCGTTCGGTTCAACGTCGAGCCTAGATTTGGCATGTTTTCAACGTAACCGCCACACGGGAGACGCTAGTCATGATTTCCACGATCTCGGGCTGTTTTGCTTGATGTCGTGGATTTTTGCCCGGTGTTCACATTTTGGCCGTTCGATCCAACGTGTCGCACAGATTTGGCATGTTTTCAGTGTAACCGTCACACGGGAGACGCTAGTCGTGTTTTTCACGATGTCATGGATTTTTTTTTCCGGATGTCCATGTTTTGGCCGTTCGGTCCAACGTCTAGCCCAGATTTGGCATGTTTTCGGTGTAACCGTCACACGGGATACGCTAGTCGTGTTTTCCACGATGTCGTCGATTTTTTCTCGGTTTCCACGTTTTGGCCGTTCGGTTCAACGTCTCACCTAGATTTGGCATGTTTTCAGCGTAAGCCACACACGTGAGACGCTAGTCGTGTTTTCTATAATGTCTAGCCATTTTCCATGATGTCATGGATTTTTGTCCGGTCTCCATGTGTTGGCCGTTCGTTCCAACGTCTCGCCCAGATTTGTTCTGTTTTCGGGTGTAACCGTCAAACGGGAGATGCTAGTCGTGTTTTCCACGATGTCGTGGATTTTCCCCGGTGTCCATGTTTTTGGCCGTTTGGTCCAACGTCTTGCCCAGTTTTGGCCTATTTTCGGCGTAACTGTCATAAGGGAGGCGCTAGTCGTGTTTTCCACGATGTCGTGGATTTTTCTCGGTTCCCACGTTTTCGTTGTTTGGTTCGACGTCTCGCCCCAGATTTGGCATGTTTTTAGCGTAACCGAAACACCGAAGACGATAGTCGTGTTTCCCACGATGTCGTGGATTTTTTTCCCGGTGTCCACATTTTGGTCATTCGGTCCAACGTCTTGCTAAGATTAGGCCTGTTTTCGGTGTAACCGTCACACGGGAGACGCTAGTCGTGTTTTTCACGATGTCGTGGATTTTTCCCGGTGTCCATGTTTTGGCCGTTCGGTCCAGCGTCTTGCCCAGATTTGGCTTGTTTTCGTTTTTACCGTCACACGGGAGACGCTAGTCGTGTTTTTCACGATGTCGTGGATTTTTTCCTGGTTTCCACGTTTTGGCCGTTAGGTTCAATGTCTCGCCCAGATTTGGCATGTTTTCAGCGTAACCGACACACGTAAGACGCTAGTCGTGTTTTCCATGATGTCCCTATTTTGACCGTTCGGTCCAACGTCTCGCCTAGATTTGGCATGTTTTCGGTGTAACCGTCACTCGGGAGATGCTAGTCATGTTTTCCACGATGTCGTGGATTTTTTCCCGGTTTCCACGTTTTGGCCGTTCGGTTCATCGTATCGCCCAGATTTGGCATGTTTTCAATGTAACCAACACACGTCCCACGCTAGTCGTGTTTTCCACGATGTGGTAGATTGTTTCCCGGTTTCCACGTTTTGGTCGTTCGGTTCAGCGTCTCGCCAATATTTGGCTTGTTTTCAGCGTAACCGACACATGGGAGACGCTAGTCGTGTTTTCCACGATGTCTAGCCATTTTCCGCGACGTCGTGGATTTTTACCCGGTGTCCATGTTTTGGCCGTTCGGTCCAATTTCTCCCCCAGATTTTGCATGTTTTTGGTGTAACCGTCACACGAGAGATGCTAGTCGTGTTTTCCACGATGTCGTCGATTTTTGGCTGGTTTCCATGTTTTCGCTGTTCTGTCCATTGTATCGCCCAGATTTGTCCAGTTTTCGGTGTAACCATCACACGGCAGACGTTAGTCATGTTTTCCACGTTGTCGTGGATTTTTTCCCGGTTTCCATGTTTTGGCCGCTCGGTTCAACGTCGAGCCTAGATTTGGCATGTTTTCAGCGTAACCGCCACACGGGAGACGCTAGTCATGATTTCCACGATCTCGGGCCGTTTTGCTTGATGTCGTGGATTTTTGCCCGGTGTTCACATTTTGGCCGTTCGATCCAACGTGCCGCACAGATTTGGCACGTTTTCAGTGTAACCGTCACACGGGAAACGCTAGTCGTGTTTTTCACGATGTCATGGATTTTTTTTTCGGATGTCCATGTTTTGGCCGTTCGGTCCAACGTCTAGCCCAGATTTGGCATGTTTTCGGTGTAACCGTCACACGGGATACGCTAGTCGTGTTTTCCACGATGTCGTCGATTTTTTCCCGGTTTCCACGTTTTGGCCGTTCGGTTCAACGTCTCACCTAGATTTGGCATGTTTTCAGCGTAAGCCACACACGTGAGACGCTAGTCGTGTTTTCTATAATGTCTGGCCGTTTTCCATGATGTCATGGATTTTTGTCCGGTCTCCATGTGTTGGCCGTTCGTTCCAACGTCTCGCCCAGATTTGTTCTGTTTTCGGGTGTAATCGTCAAACGGGAGATGATAGTCGTGTTTTCCACGATGTCGTGGATTTTCCCCGGTGTCCATGTGTTTGGCCGTTTGGTCCAACGTCTTGCCCAGTTTTGGCCTATTTTCGGTGTAACTGTCATAAAGGAGGCGCTAGTCGCGTTTTCCACGATGTCGTGGATTTTTCTCGGGTTCCACGTTTTCGTTGTTTGGTTCGACGTCTTGCCCAGATTTGGCATGTTTTTAGCGTAACCGAAACACGGGAGACGATAGCCGTGTTTTCCACGATGTCGTGGATTTTTTTCCCGGTGTCCACATTTTGGTCATTCGGTCCAACGTCTTGCTAAGATTAGGCCTGTTTTCGGTGTAACCATCACACGGGAGACGCTAGTCGTGTTTTTCACGATGTCGTGGATTTTCCCGGTGTCCACGTTTTGGCCGTTCGGTCCAGCGTCTCGCACAGATTTGGCTTGTTTTCGTTGTTACCGTCACACGGGAGACGCTAGTCGTGTTTTTCACGATGTCGTGGATTTTTTCCTGGTTTCCACGTTTTGGCCGTTCGGTTCAATGTCTCGCCCAGATTTGGCATGTTTTCAGCGTAACCGACACACGTAAGACGCTAGTCGTGTTTTCCATGATGTCCCTATTTTGACCGTTCGGTCCAACGTCTCGCATAGATTTGGCAAGTTTTCGATGTAACCGTCACTCGGGAGACGCTAGTCGTGTTTTCCACGATGTCGTGGATTTTTTCCCGGTTTCCACGTTTTGGCCGTTCGGTTCATCGTATCGCCCAGATTTGGCATGTTTTCAATGTAACCAGCACACGTCACACGCTAGTCGTGTTTTCCATGATGTGGTAGATTGTTTCCCGGTTTCCACGTTTTGGCCGTTCGGTTCAACGTCTCGCCAATATTTGGCTTGTTTTCAGCGTAACCGACACATGGGAGACGCTAGTCGTGTTTTCCACGATGTCTAGCCATTTTCCGCGACGCCGTGGATTTTTACCCGGTGTCCATGTTTTGGCCGTTCGGTCCAATTTCTCGCCCAGATTTGGCATGTTTTTGGTGTAACCGTCACACGAGAGATGCTAGTCGTGTTTTCCACGATGTCGTCGATTTTTGGCTGGTTTCCATGTTTTAGCTGTTCTGTCCATTGTATCGCCCAGATTTGTCCAGTTTTCGGTGTAACCATCACACGGGAGACGTTAGTCATGTTTTCCACGTTGTCGTGGATTTTTTCCCGGTTTCCATGTTTTGGCCGTTCGGTTCAACGTCGAGCCTAGATTTAGCATGTTTTCAGCGTAACCGCCACACGGGAGACGCTAGTCATGATTTCCACGATCTCGGGCCGTTTTGCTTGATGTCGTGGATTTTTGCCCGGTGTACACATTTTGGTCGTTCGATCCAACGTGTCGCACAGATTTGGCACGTTTTCAGTGTAACCGTCACACGGGAGACGCTAGTCGTGTTTTTCACGATGTCATGGATTTTTTTCCGGATGTCCATGTTTTGGCCGTTCGGTCCAACGTCTAGCCCAGATTTGGCATGTTTTCGGTGTAACCGTCACACGGGATACGCTAGTCGTGTTTTCCAAGATGTCGTCGATTTTTTTCCCGGTTTCCACGTTTTGGCCGTTCGGTTCAACGTCTCACCTAGATTTGGCATGTTTTCAGCGTAAGCCACACACGTGAGACGCTAGTCGTGTTTTCCATAATGTCTGGCCGTTTTCCATGATGTCATGGGTTTTTGTCCGGTCTCCATGTTTTGGCCGTTCGTTCTAACGTCTCGCCCAGATTTGTTCTATTTTCGGGTGTAACCGTCAAACGGGAGATGCTAGTCGTGTTTTCCACGATGTCGTGGATTTTTCCCGGTGTCCATGTTTTTGGCTGTTTGGTCCAACGTCTTGCCCAGTTTTGGCCTATTTTCGGTGTAACTGTCATAAGGGAGGCGCTAGTCGTGTTTTCCACGATGTCGTGGATTTTTCTCGGTTTCCACGTTTTCGTTGTTTGGTGCGACGTCTCGCCCCAGATTTGGCATGTTTTTAGCGTAACCGAAACACCGGAGACGATAGTCGTGTTTCCCACGATGTCGTGGATTTTTCCCGGTGTCCACATTTTGGTCATTCGGTCCAACGTCTTGCTAAGATTAGGCCTGTTTTCGGTGTAACCGTCACACGGGAGACGCTAGTCGTGTTTTTCACGATGTCGTGGATTTTTCCCGGTGTCCACGTTTTGGCCGTTCGGTCCAGCGTCTCGCCCAGATTTGGCTTGTTTTCGTTTTTACCGTCACACGGGAGACGCTAGTCGTGTTTTTCACGATGTCGTGGATTTTTTCCTAGTTTCCACGTTTTGGCCGTTCGGTTCAATGTCTCGCCCAGAATTGGCATGTTTTCAGCGTAACCGACACACGTAAGACGCTAGTCGTGTTTTCCATGATGTCCCTATTTTGACCGTTCGGTCCAACGTCTCGCCTAGATTTGGCAAGTTTTCAATGTAACCGTCACTCGGGAGACGCTAGTCGTGTTTTCCACGATGTCGTGGATTTTTTTCCCGGTTTCCACGTTTTGGCCGTTCGGTTCATCGTATCGCCCAGATTTGGCATGTTTTTAATGTAACCAACACACGTCACACGCTAGTCGTGTTTTCCACGATGTGGTAGATTGTTTCCAGGTTTCCACGTTTTGGCCGTTCGGTTCAACGTCTCGCCAATATTTGGCTTGTTTTCAGCGTAACCGACACATGGGAGACGCTAGTCGTGTTTTCCACGATGTCTGGCCATTTTCCGCGACGTCGTGGATTTTTACCCGGTGTTCATGTTTTGGCCGTTCGGTCCAATTTCTCGCTCAGAATTGGCATGTTTTTGGTGTAACCGTCACACGAGAGATGCTAGTCGTGTTTTCCACGATGTCGTGCATTTTTGGCTGGTTTTCATGTTTTGGCTGTTCTGTCCATTGTATCGCCCAGATTTGTCCAGTTTTCGGTGTAACCATCACACGGGAGACGTTAGTCATGTTTTCCACGTTGTCGTGGCTTTTTTCCTGGTTTCCACGTTTTGGCCGTTCGGTTCAACGTCGAGCCCAGATTTTCCCTATTTTCTGCGTAACCGCCACACGGGAGACGCTAGTCATGTTTTCCACGATCTCGGGCCGATTTGCTTGATGTCGTGGATTTTTGCCCGGTGTCCACGTTATGGCCGTTCGATGCAGCGTGTCGCACAGAGTTGGCATGTTTTCAGTGTAACCATTACACGGGAGACGCTAGTCGTGTTTTCCCCGATGTCATGGATTTTTTTTCCCGATGTCCACGTTTTGGCCGTTCGGTCCAACGTCTCGCCCAGTTTTGGCCTGTTTTCGGTGTAACTGTCACATGGGAGGCGCTAGTCGTGTTTTCCACGATGTCATGGATTTTTCTCGGTTTCCACGTTTTCGTCGTTCGGTTCGACATCTCGCCCAGATTTGGCATGTTTTTAGCGTAATCGACACACGGGAGACGATAGTCGTGTTTTCGACGATGTCAGGCCGTTTTCCACGATGTCGTGGATTTCTTTCCCGGTGTCCACATTTTGGTAATTCGGTCCAACGTCTTGCTAAGATTAGGCCTGTTTTCAGTGTAACCGTCACACGGGAGAAGCTAGTCGTGTTTTTCACGATGTTGTGGATTTTTTCCGGTGTCCACTTTTTGGCCGTTCGGTCCAGCGTCTCGCCCAGATCTGGCTTGTTTTCGGTGTTACCATCACACGGGAGACGCTAGTCGTGTTTTCCACGATGTCGTGGATTTTTTCCTAGTTTTCACGTTTTGGCCGTTCGGTTCAATGTCTCGCCCAGATTTGGCATGTTTTCAGCGTAACCGACACACGTAAGACGCTAGTCGTGTTTTCCATGATGTCCCTATTTTGACCGTTCGGTCCAACGTCTCGCCTAGATTTGGCATGTTTTCGGTGTAACCGTCACTCGGGAGATGCTAGTCATGTTTTCCACGATGTCGTGGATTTTTTCCCGGTTTCCACGTTTTGGCCGTTCGGTTCATCGTATCGCCCAGATTTGGCATGTTTTCAGTGTAACCAACACACGTCAGACGCTAGTCGTGTTTTCTATGATGTCGGGCGGTTTTCCACGATGTGGTAGATTGTTTCCACGTTTCGCCAATATTTGTCTTGTTTTCTACGTAACCGACACATGGGAGACGCTAGTCGTGTTTTCCACGATGTCTGGCCATTTTCCACGACGTCGTGGATTTTTACCCGGTGTCCATGTTTTGGCCGTTCGGTCCAATTTCTCGCCCAGATTTGGTATTTTTTGGTGTAACCGTCACACGAGAGATGCTAGTCGTGCTTCCACGATGTCGTGGATTTTTGGCCGGTTTCCATGTTTTGGCTGTTTTGTCCATTGTATCGCTCAGATTTGTCCTGTTTTCGGTGTAACCATCACACGGGAGACGTTAGTCATGTTTTCCACTATGTCGTGGATTGTTTCCCGGTTTCCACGTTTTGGCCGTTCGGTTCAACGTCGAGCCCAGATTTTGCCTATTTTCAGCGTAACCGACACACGGGAGACGCTAGTCATATTTTCCACGATCTCGGGCCGTTTTCCATGATGTCGTGGATTTTTGCCCGGTGTCCACGTTTTGGCCGTTCGATGCAACGTGTCGCAAAGATTTGGCCTGTTTTCAGTGTAACCGTCACACGGGAGACGCTAGCCGTGTTTTCCACGATGTCATGGATTTTTTCCCGATGTCCATGTTTTGGCCGTTCGGTTCAACGTCTCGCCTAGATTTGGCATGTTTTCCGCGTAAGCCACACACGTGAGACGCTAGTCGTGTTTTCCACAATGTCGGGCCGTTTTCCATGATGTTATGGATTTTTGTCCGGTGTCCATGTTTTGGTCCTTCGTTCCAACGTCTCGCCCAGATTTGTTCTGTTTTCGGTGTAACCGTCAAATGGGAGATGCTAGTCGTGTTTTCTACGATGTCGTGAATTTTTCCCGGTTTCCACGTTTTAGCCGTTTGGTCCAACGTCTCGCCCAGTTTTGGCCTGTTTTCGGTGTAACCATCACACGGGAGACGCTAGTCGTGTTTTCCACGATGTCGTGGATTTTTTCCCGGTTTCCATGTTTTGGGCGTTCGGTTAAATGTCTCGCCCAGATTTGGCCTGTTTTCAGCGTAATCGACACACGTCAGACGCTAGTCATGTTTTCCATGATGTCGGGTCGTTTTGCACGATGTTGTGGATTTTTGCCCGGTGCCCCTATTTTGACCGTTCGGTCCAACGTCTCTGCTAGTTTTGGCCTGTTTTCGGTGTAACCGTAACTCGGGAGACTGATGCAGCCCGGCCTGCGGACGCTACTACATCCACCACGCCAAGTCCCCAAGATCGTCCCCAAGTCAACCAAGAAGATGGACCAGGAGCAGCCATCTCCAGAACGAGAGTCTCCTCCGTCATCGCCCTGGAGAGTCCGCCCGGAACCAGCCGGAGTGTCCGGCACGACTCGGCCGGAGTGTCCGGCCTGCCCTAGCCCCAACCTGGCGTGGACATTCAGAAGGCCAGTTCAGACACTACCAAGACACTACCCGGAGTGTCCGGTCATTCCGACCCGGACTGTTCGGCCCAAGTGATCGGCCTGCGAGCCAACAGCTGGGCCCTTGGCCCATGTACCCCTCTATTTCGCACCAAACCCTAGTTTTATGCCCAAACTACCCCTGAACTTGTGGCTGGCCTATAAATAGAGCCCCCACCTTTCATTGTATCCCTTAGGCATAGATGATAGACTAAAGAAAACCCCCCTTTGTGGAATCTCTAGTTTTGCCTCATCCCATTCTACCAAAGGGGATCGACTATCGTCACCACCTCGTTGGAGTTTCCATCGCGCCTCCCGCGTTGTACAAGGCCTACGCATCGGTGTCCCTTTGCCTAGACGTCAAGATCTCACCGAGTCTCCCATCTCGCCATGCCGGTTCGAGAGAGAGTCCTCCGCCCGACGCCGATCCTAGGGATTGCGCCGGACCGGTGGCCACCGGTGAGAGCAATCGGCCTTGTATCGTGTGTGTTTTGCGTGTGTTCATCGTGTTCTTCGCGAGGTGTGCGTCCGCTTCCGCTACCTTCTCCCCTTTCCCCTCGCTTTCCCATCGATTTGACCACGAGATCCGTGAAGATCGGGCGACCCTACAGGTTTGCCCTCATCAGAGACGCTAGTCGTGTTTTCCATGATATCGTGGATTTTTTGCCGGTTTCCATGTTTTCGCTGTTCGGTCCATTGTATCGCCCAGATTTTGCCTGTTTTCGGTGTAACCATCACACGGGAGACGCTAGTCGTGTTTTCCACGATGTCGTGGATTTTTTCCACGTTTTAGCCGTTCGGTTCAACGTCGAGCCCCGTTTTAGCCTATTTTCAGCGTAACCGACACACGGGAGACACTAGTCATGTTTTCTACGATCTCGGACCGTTTTCCATGATGTCGTGGATTTTTGTTCGTTGTCCACGTTTTGGCCGTTTGATCCAACGTCTCGCCCAGATTTGGCCTGTTTTCCTCGATGTCGTGGATTTTTTCCTGGTTTCCACGTTTTGGTCGTTCAGTTCCATGTCTCGCCTAGATTCGGCATGTTTTCAGCGTAAGCCACACACGTGAAACGCTAGTCGTGTTTTGCACAATGTCGGGCCGTTTTCCATGATTTCGTGGATTTTTCCCGGTTTCCACGTTTTGGTCATTCGGTTCAACGTCTCGCCCATATTTGGCATGTTTTTAGCGTAACCGACACACGGGAGACGTTAATCGTGTTTTCCACGATGTCAGGCCGTTTTCCACGATGTCGTTGATTTTTTTCCCGGTGTCCATGTTTTGGTCATTCTGTTCAACGTCTCGCCCAGATTTGGCATGTTTTTAGCGTAACCGACACACGGGAGACGTTAGTCGTGTTTT
>OU342746.1:66843775-66863091 GCA_910589775.1 Avena eriantha | reverse complement strand
GGAAAAAAATCCATGACATCGTCGAAAACACGACTAGCGCTCTCCGTGTGATGGTAACAACGAAACAAGCCAAATCTGGGCGAGATGCTAGACTGAACGGCCAAAACGTGGACACCGGTAAGAAAATTCACGACATCGTGAAATCACGATTAGCGTCTCCCATGTGATGGTTACACTGAAAACATGACAAATCTGGGCGAGACGTTGGTCCGAAGGACCAAATGTGGACAACGGAAATTAATCCACAACATCGTGGAAAACGGCATGACATCGTGGAAAACACGACTAGCCTCTCCCATGTGTTCGTTACGCTGAAAACAAGCCAACTCTGGGCGAGACGTTGAACCGAACAACCAAACGTAGAAACAGGGAAAAATCCACGACATCGTGGAAACACGACTAGCGTCTCCTGTGTGACGGTTACACCGAAAACATGCCAAATCTGGGCTAGACGTTGGACCGAACAGCCAAAACATGCACATCGGGAAAAAAATCCATGACATCGTGGAAAACACGACTAGCATTTCCCATGTGACGGTTACACTGAAAACATGCCAAATCTGTGCGACACGTTGGATCGAACGGCCAAAACATGGACACCAGGCAAAAATGCACGACATCATGGAAAATGGCCCGAGATCGTGGAAAACATGACTAGCGTCTCCCGTGTGTCGGTCACGCTGAAAATAGACCAAATCTGGGCTCGACGTTGAACCGAAAGGCCAAAACGTGGAAACCGGGAAAAAATCCACGACATCATGGAAAACATGACTAGCGTCTCCCGTGTGATGGTTACACCGAAAACATGACAAATCAGGGCGATACAATGGACAGAACAGCCAAAACATGGAAACCGGCCAAAAATCCACGACATCGTGGAAAACACGAGTAGCATCCCTCGTCTGACGGTTAACCAAAACAGGCCAAATCTGGACGAGACATTGGACCGAACGGCCAAAACATGGACACCGGATAAAAATCCACGACGTTGTGGAAAACGGCCCGACATCGTGGAAAACACGACTAGCGTATCCCATGTGTCGGTTACGCTGAAAACAAGCCAAATATGGACGAGACATTGAACGAACGACCAAAACGTGGAACCGGGAAACAATCTACGACATCATGGAAAACCGTCCGACATCGTGGAAAACACGACTAGCGTGTCACGTGTGTTGGTTACACTTAAAACATGCCAAATCAGGGCGATGCGATGAACCAAACGGCCAAAACGTGGAAACCGGGAAAAAAATCCACGACATCATGCAAAACACGACTAGCGTCTCCCGAGTGACGGTAACACCGAAAACAAGCCAAATCCGGGCGAGACGCTGGACCGAACGGCCCAAACGTGGACACCGAGAAAAAATCGATGACATCGTGAAAACCACGACTAGGGTCTCCCGTGTGACGGTTACACCGAAAACATGCCTAATCTTGGCGAGACGTTGGGCCGAACGACCAAAATATGGACACCGGGAAAAAATCCACGACATTATAGAAAATGGCCCGACATCGTGGAAAACACGACTAGCGTCTCACGTGTGTGGCTTACGCTGAAAACATGCCAATTTTGGGCGAGCCGTTGAACCGAACGGCCGAAACATGGAATGCGGGAAAAAAAGAACAACATCGTGGAAAACACGACTAGCATCTCCCGTGTGACGGTTACACCGAAAACATGCCAAATCTGGGCGAGACGTTGGACTGAATGACCAAAATATGGACACCGGAATTAATCCATGACATCGTGGAAAACGGCCAGACATCGTGGAAAACACGACTAGCATCTCCCGTGTGTCGGTTACGCTGAAAACATGCCAAATCTGGGCGAGGCGTTGAACCGAACGGCCAAAACGTGGACACCGGGAAAAATCCATGACATCGTGGAAAACACGACTAGCGTCTCCCGTGTGACGGTTACACCGAAAACAGGCCTAATCTTGGCGAGACGTTGGACCAAACGACCAAAATGTGGACACCGGGGAAAATCCACGACATCATGGAAAACGGCCCGACATCGTGGAAAACACGACTAGCCTCTCATGTGTGTGGCTTACGCTGAAAACATGCCAAATTTGGGCGAGACGTTGAACCAAACGGTCAAAACGTGGAAACCGGGAAAAAAATCCACGACATTGTGGAAACCACAACTAGCATCTCCCGTGTGACGGTTACACCGAGAACATGCCAAATCTGGGCTAGACATTGGACCGAACGGCCAAAACATGAACTTCTGGAAAAAAAATCCATGACATCGTGAAAAACACGAGTAGCGTCTCCCGTATGATGGTAACACCGAAAACAAGCCAAATCTGGGCGAGACGCAGGACTGAACGGCCAAAACGTGGACACCGGGAAAAAATCCACGACATCGTGAAAAACACGACTAGCGTCTCCCATGTGACGGTTAGACCGAAAACATGTCAAATCTGGGCGAGATGTTGGACCGAACGACCAAAATGTGGACACCGGGAATTAATCCATGACATCGTGGAAAACGGCCAGATATCGTGGAAAACACGACTAGCGTCTCCCGTGTGTCGGTTACGCTGAAAACATGCCAAATCTAGGCGAGACGTTGAACCGACCAGCCAAAACATGAAAACCGGGAAAAATCCACGATATCGTAGAATACGCGACTAGCGTCTCCCGTGTGACGGTTACACCGAAAACAGGCCTAATCTTGGCGAGACATTGGACCGAACGACCAAAATGTGGACACCGGGGAAAATCCACAACATCATGGATAACGGCCCGACATCGTGGAAAACAGGACTAGCGTCTCACGTGTGTGGCTTACGCTGAAAACATGCCAAATTTGGGCGAGACGTTGAACCGAACGGTCAAAACGTGGAAACCGGGAAAAAAATCCACGACATCGTGGAAAACACGACTAGCATCTCCTGTGTGACGGTTACACCGAAAACATGCCAAATCTGGGCTAGACGTTGGACCGAACGGCCAAAACATGAACTTCTGGAAAAAAATCCATGACATCGTGGAAAACACGAGTAGCGTCTCCCGTGTGATGGTAACACCGAAAACAAGTCAAATCTGGGAGAGACGCAGGACTGAACGGCCAAAACAAGGACACCAGGAAAAAATCCACGACATCGTGAAAAACCCGACTAGCGTCTCCCATGTGACGGTTACACCGAAAACATGTCAAATCTGGGCGAGATGTTGGACCGAACGACCAAAATGTGGACACCAGGAATTAATCCACGACATCGTGGAAAACGGCCAGATATCGTGGAAAACACGACTAGCGTCTCCCGTGTGTCGGTTAGGCTGAAAACATGCCAAATCTGGGCGAGACGTTGAACCGACCCGCCAGAACATGGAAACCGGGAAAAATCCACGACATCGTAGAATACGCGACTAGCGTCTCCCGTGTGACGGTTACACCGAAAACATGCCTAATCTTGGCGAGACGTTGGACCGAACGACCAAAATGTGGACACACGGGAAAAAATCCACGACATCATGGAAAACGGCCCGACATTTTAGAAACCACGACTAGCGTCTCACGTGTGTGGCTTACGCTGAAAACATTGCAAATTGGGCCGAGACGTTGAAACGAACGGCCAAAACGTGGAAATCGGGAAAAAATCCACGACATCTTGGAAAACACGACTAGCATCTCCCATGTGACGGTTACACCGAAAACATGCCAAATCTAGGCTAGACGATGGACCGAACGGCCAAAACATGAACATCAGGGAAAAAATCCATGACATCGTGGAAAACATGACTAGCGTCTCCCGCGTGATGGTAACACCGAAAACAAGCCAAATCTGGGCGAGACGCTAGACTGAACGGCCAAAACATGGACACCGGTAAAAAATTCACGACATCGTGAAATACACGACTAGAGTCTCCCATGTGATGGTTACACTGAAAACATGACAAATCTGGGCGAGACGTTGGTCCGAACGACCAAAATGTGGACACCGGGAATTAATCCACGACATCGTGGAAAACGGCATGACATCGTGGAAAACACGACTAGCCTCTCCCGTGTGTTGGTTACGCTGAAAACAAGCCAAATCTGGGCGAGACGTTGAACCGAACAACCAAAACGTGGGAACAGGGGAAAATCCACGACATCGTGGAAAACACGACTAGCGTCTCCTGTGTGACGGTTACACCGAAAACATGCCAAATCTGGGCTAGACGTTGGACCAAACGGCCAAAACATGCACATCGGGAAAAAATCCATCACATCGTGGAAAACACGACTAGCGTTTCCCATGTGACGGTTACACTGAAAACATGCCAAATCTGTGCGACACGTTGGATCGAACGGCCAAAACATGGACACCGGGCAAAAATGCACGACATCATGGAAAATGGCCCGAGATCGTGGAAAACATGACTAGCGTCTCCCGTGTGTCGGTCACGCTGAAAATAGGCCAAATCTGGGCTCGACGTTGAACCGAAAGGCCAAAACGTGGAAACCGGGAAAAAATCCACGACATCATGGAAAACATGACTAGCGTCTCCCGTGTGATGGTTACACCGAAAACATGACAAATCAGGGCTATACAATGGACAAAACAGCCAAAACATGGAAACCGGCCAAAAATCCACGACATCGTGGAAAACACGACTAGCATCCCTCGTCTGACGGTTACACCAAATACAAGCCAAATCTGGACGAGACATTGGACCGAACGGCGAAAACATGGACACCGGATAAAAATCCACGACGTTGTGGAAAACGGCTCGACATCGTGGAAAACACGACTAGCGTATCCCATGTGTCGGTTACACTGAAAACAAGCCAAATATGGACGAGACATTGAACTGACCGACCAAAACGTGGAAACCGGGAAACAATCTACGACATCATGGAAAACCGTCCGACATCGTGGAAAACACGACTAGCGTGTCACGTGTGTTGGTTACACTTAAAACATGCCAAATCAGGGCGATACGATGAACCGAACGGCCAAAACGTGGAAACCGCGAAAAAATCCACGACATCGTGGAAAACACGACTAGCGTCTCCCGACTGACGGTAACACCGAAAACAAGCCAAATCTGGGTGAGACGCTGGACCGAACGGCCCAAACGTGGACACCGAGAAAAAATTGATGACATCATGAAAACCACGACTAGGGTCTCCCGTGTGACAGTTACACCGAAAACATGCCTAATCTTGGGGAGACGTTGGGCCGAACGACAAAAATGTGGACACCGGGAAAAAAATCCACGACATCATACAAACGGCCCGACATCGTGGAAAACACGACTAGCGTCTCACGTGTGTGGCTTACGCTGAAAACATGCCAATTTTGGGCGAGACGTTGAACCGAACGGCCAAAACGTGGAAACCG
Organism: Avena eriantha; assembly: GCA_910589775.1. Classification (NCBI taxonomy): domain Eukaryota; kingdom Viridiplantae; phylum Streptophyta; class Magnoliopsida; order Poales; family Poaceae; genus Avena; species Avena eriantha. The sequence continues at coordinate 66,857,746 of OU342746.1, read as the reverse complement.
AGAAAAAATCCACAACATCGTGGAAAACACGACTAGCATCTCCCATGTGTTGGTTACACCGAAAACATGCCCAATCTAGGCTAGACGTTGGACCGAACGGCCAAAACATGAATATCGGGAAAAATCCATGATATCGTGGAAAACACGACTAGCGTCTCCCGTGTGACGGTAACACCGAAAACAAGCCAAATCTGGGCGAGACGGTGGACTGAACGGCCAAAAAGTGGATACTAGGAAAAAATTTCACGACATCGTGAAAAACACGACTAGCGTCTCCCATGTGACGGTTACACCGAAAACATGCCAAATCTGGGCGAGACGTTGGACTGAATGACCAAAATATGGACACCGGGAATTAATCCACGACATCGTGGAAAACGGCCAGACATCGTGGAAAACACGACTAGCATCTCCCGTGTGTCGGTTACGCTGAAAACATGCCAAATCTGGGCGAGACGTTGAACCGAACGGCCAAAACGTGGACACCGGGAAAAATCCACGACATCGTGGAAAACATGACTAGCGTCTCCCGTGTGACGGTTACACCGAAAACAGGCCTAATCTTGGCGAGACGTTGGACCAAACGACCAAAATGTGGACACCGGGGAAAATCCACGACATCATGGAAAACGGCTCGACATCGTGGAAAACACGACTAGCCTCTCATGTGTCTGGCTTACGCTGAAAACATGCCAAATTTGGGCGAGACGTTGAACCGAACCGTCAAAACGTGGAAACCGGAAAAAAATCCACGACATCGTGGAAACCACAACTAGCATCTCCCGTGTGACGGTTACACCGAAACCATGCCAAATCTGGGCTAGACATTGGACCGAACGACCAAAACATGAACTTCTGGAAAAAAATCCATGACATCGTGAAAAACACGAGTAGCGTCTCCCGTGTGATGGTAACACCGAAAACAAGCCAAATCTGGGCGAGACGCAGGACTGAACGGCCAAAACGTGGATACCGGGAAAAAATCCACGACATCGTGAAAAACACGACTAGCGTCTCCCATGTGACGGTTACACCGAAAACATGTCAAATCTGGGCGAGATGTTGGACCGGCCGACCAAAATGTGGACACCGAGAATTAATCCACGACATCGTGGAAAACGGCCAGATATCGTGGAAAACACGACTAGCGTCTCCCGTGTGTCGGTTACGCTGAAAACATGCCAAATCTGGGCGAGACGTTGAACTGACCAGCCAAAACATGGAAACCAGGAAAAATCCACGACATCGTAGAATACGGGACTAGCGTCTCCCGTGTGATGGTTACAGCGAAAACATGCCTAATCTTGGCGATGCGTTGGACCGAACGACCAAAATGTGGACACCGGGAAAAAATCCACGACATCATCGAAAAAGGCCCGACATCTTGGAAAACACGACTAGCGTCTCACGTGTGTGGCATAGCTGAAAACATGTCAAATTTGGGCGAGATGTTGAACCGAACGGTTAAAACATGGAAACCGGGAAAAATCCACGACATCGTGGAAAACACGACTATTATCTCCCGTGTGATGGTTACACTGAAAACATGCAAAATCTAGGCTAGACGTTGGACCGAACGGCCAAAACATGAACATCTGGAAAAAAATCCATGACATCATGGAACATGGTAATACCGAAAACAAGCCAAATCTAGGCGAGACGCCGGACTGAACAGCCAAAACGTGCACACCGGAAAAAATCCACGAGATCTTGAAAAACTCGACTAGCGTCTCCCATGTGACGGTTACACCGAAAACATGTCAAATCTGGGCGAGACGTTAGACCGAACGACCAAAATGTGGACACCAGGAATTAATCCACGACATTGTGGAAAACGGCCTAACATCGTGGAAAACACGACTAGCATCTCCCGTGTGTCTGTTATGCTGAAAACATGCCAAATCTAGGCGAGACGTTGAACCGAACAGCCAAAACATGGAAACCGGGAAAAATCCACGACATCGTGGAAAACACGACTAGCGTCTCCCGTGTGACGGTCACATCGAAAACAGGCCTAATCTTGGCGAGACGTTGGACTGAACGACCAAAATGTGGACACCGGAAAAATCCACGACATCATGGAAAACGGCCCGACATCTTGAAAAACACGACTAGCGTCTCACGTGTGTGGCTTACGCTGGAAATATGCCAAATTTGGGCGAGACATTGAACCGAATGGCCAAAACGTGAAAACCGGGAAAAAATCCACGACATCGCGGAAAACACGACTAGCGTCTCCCATGTGACGGTTACACCGAAAACATGCCAAATCTGGGCTAGACGTTGGACCGAACGGCCAAAACATAAACATCGGGGAAAACTCCATGACATCGTGGAAAACACGACTAGCGTCTCCCGTGTGATGGTAACACCGAAAACAAGCCAAATCTGGGCGAGACGCTGGACTGAACGGCCAAAACATGGATACCGGGAAAAAATCCACGACATCGTGAAATATACGACTAGCGTGTCCCATGTGACGGTTACACTAAATACATGACAAATCTGGGCGAGACATTGGACCGAACGACCAAAATGTGGACACCGGGAATTAAACCACGACATCGTGGAAAAAGGCATGACATCGTGGAAAACACGACTAGCCTCTCCTATGTGTCGGTTAGGCTGAAAACAAGCCAAATCTGGGCGAGACGTTGAACCGAACGGCCAAAATGTGGCAACCGGGAAAAATCCACGACATCGTGGAAAACACGACTAGCGTCTCCCGTGTGACGGTTATACCGAAAATATGCTAAATCTGGGCTAGACGTTGGACCGAACGGCCAAAACATGGACATCGGAAAAAAATCCATGACATCGTGGAAAACACGACTAGCGTTTCCCCTGTGACGGTTACACTGAAAACATGCCAAATCTGTGCGACACGTTGGATCGAACGGCCGAAACGTGGACACCGGGCAAAAATCCACGACATCATGGAAAATGGCCCGAGATCGTGGAGAACATGACTAACGTCTTCCGTGTGTCGGTAACGCTGAAAATAGGCCAAATCTAGGCTCGACGTTGAACCAAAAGGCCAAACCGTGGAAACCGGGAAAAAATCCACGACATCATGGAAAACATGACTAGCGTCTCCCGTGTGATGGTTACACCGAAAACATGACAAATCAGGGCGATACAATGGACAGAACAGCCAAAACATGGAAACCGGCCAAAAATCCACGACATCGTGGAAAACACGACTAGCATCCCTCATCTGACGGTTACACCAAAAACAGGCCAAATCTGGACGAGACATTGGACCGAACGGCCAAAACATGGACACCGGATAAAAATCCACGACGTTGTGGAAAACGGCTCGACATCGTGGAAAACACGACTAGCGTATCCCATGTGTCGGTTACGCTGAAAACAAGCCAAATATGCACGAGACATTGAACCGAACGACCAAAATGTGGAAACCGGGAAAAAATCTACGACATCATGGAAAACCGTCCGACATCGTGGAAAACACGACTAGCGTGTCACGTGTGTTGGTTACACTGAAAACAGGCCAAATCAGGGCGATACGATGAACCGAACGGCCAAAACGTGGAAACCGGGAAAAAATCCACGACATCGTGGAAAACACGACTAGCGTCTCCCGATTGACGGTAACACGGAAAACAACCGAAATCCGGGCGAGACGCTGGACCGAACGGCCCAAATGTGGACACCAAGAAAAAATCCACGACATCATGAAAACCACGACTAGGGTCTCCCTTGTGACGGTTACACCGAAAACATGCCTAATCTTGGCGAGACGTTGGGCCGAACGACCAAAATGTGGACACCGGGAAAAAATCCACGACATCATAGAAAACGGCCCGACATCGTGGAAAACACGACTAGCGTCTCACGTGTGTGGCTTATGCTGAAAACATGCCAATTTTGGGCGAGAGTTGAACCGAACTGCCAAAACGTGGAAACCGGGAAAAAAAATCCACAACATCGTGGAAAACACGACTAGCATCTCCCGTGTGACTGTTACGCCGAAAGCATGCCCAATCTAGGCTAGACGTTGGACCGAACGGCGAAAACATGAATATCGAGAAAAATCCATGATATCGTGGAAAACACGACTAGCGTCTCCCGTGTGACGGTAACACCGAAAACAAGCCAAATCTGGGCGAGACGGTGGACTGAACGGCCAAAACGTGGATACTAGGAAAAAATTCACGACATCGTGAAAAACACGACTAGCGTCTGCCATGTGACGGTTACACTGAAAACATGCCAAATCTGGGCGAGACGTTGGACTGAATGACCAAAATATGGACACCGGGAATTAATCCACGACATCGTGGAAAACGGCCAGACATCGTGGAAAACACGACTAGCATCTCCCGTGTGTCGGTTACGCTGAAAACATGCCAAATCTGGGCGAGACGTTGGACCGAACGGCGAAAACGTGGACACCGGGAAAAATCCACGACATCGTGGAAAACACGACTAGCGTCTCCCGTGTGACGGTTACACCGAAAACAGGCCTAATCTTGGCGAGACGTTGGACCAAACGACCAAAATGTGGACACCGGGGAAAATCCACGACATCATGGAAAACGGCCCGACATCGTGGAAAACACGACTAGCGTCTCATGTGTGTGGCTTACGCTTAAACATGCCAAATTTGGGCGAGACGTTGAACCGAACGGTCAAAACGTGGAAACGAGAAAAAAATCCACGACATCGTGGAAACCACAACTAGCATCTCCCGTGTGACAGTTACACCGAAAACATGCCAAATCTGGGCTAGACATTGGACCGAACAGCCAAAACATGAACTTCTGGAAAAAATCCATGACATCGTGGAAACACGAGTAGCGTCTCCCGTGTCATGCTAACACCGAAAACAAGCCAAATCTGGGCGAGACGCAGGACTGAACGGCCAAAACGTGGACATATGGAAAACATCAACGAAATCGTGAAAAACACGACTAGCGTCTCCCATGTGACGGTTACACCGAAAACATGTCAAATCTGGGCGAGATGTTGGACCGAACGACCAAAATGTGGACACCGGGAATTAATCCACGACATCGTGTAAAACGGCCAGATATCGTGGAAAACACGACTAGCGTCTCCCGTGTTTCGGTTATGCTGAAAACATTGCAAATCTGGGCGAGACGCTGAACCAACCAGCCAAAACATGGAAACCGGGAAAGCCACGACATCGTAGAATACGCGACTAGCGTCTCCCGTGTGACGGTTACACCGAAAACATGCCTAATCTTGGTGAGAAGTTGGACCGAACGACCAAAATGTGGACACCGGGAAAAAATCCACGACATCATGGAAAACGGCCCGACATCTTGGAAAACACGACTAGCATCTCATGTGTGTGGCATAGCTGAAAACATGCCAAATTTGGGCGAGACGTTGAACCGAACGGTCAAAACATAGAAACCGGGAAAAATCCACGACATCGTGGAAAATACGACTAGTATCTCCCGTGTGACGGTTAGACTGAAAACATGCAAATCTGAGCTAGACGTTGGACCGAACGGCCAAAACATGAACATCTGGAAAAAAATCCATGACATCGTGGAACATGGTAACACCGAAAACAAGCCAAATCTAGGCGAGACGCCGGACTGAACAGCCAAAACATGGACACCGGGAAAAATCCACAAGATCGTGAAAAACTCGACTAGCGTCTCCCATGTGACGGTTACACCGAAAACATGTCAAATCTGGGTGAGAAGTTGGACCGAACGACCAAAATGTGGACACCAGGAATTAATCCACGACATCGTGGAAAACAGCCTAACATCGTGGGAAACACGACTAGCATCTCCCGTCTGTCGGTTACGCTGAAAACATGCCAAATCTGGGCGAGACGTTGACCCGAACAGCCAAAACATGGAAACCGGGAAAAATCCACGACATCGTGGAAAACACGACTAGCATCTCCCGAGTGACGGTAACACCGAAAACAAGCGAAATCCCGGCGAGACGCTGGACCGAACGGCCCAAACGTGGACACCAAGAAAAAATCCACGACATCGTGAAAACCACGACTAGGGTCTCCCTTGTGACGGTTACACCGAAAACATGCCTAATCTTGGCGAGACGTTGGGCCGAACGACCAAAATGTGGACACCGGGAAAAAATCCACGACATCATAGAAAACGGACCGACATCGTGGAAACCACGACTAGCGTCTCACGTGTGTGGCTTACTGCTGAAAACATGCCAATTTTGGGCGAGAGTTGAACCGAACAGCCAAAATGTGGAAACCGGGAAAAAAATCCACAACATCGTGGAAAACACGACTAGCATCTCCCGTGTGACTGTTACGCCGAAAGCATGCCCAATCTAGGCTAGGCGTTGGACCGAACGGCGAAAACATGAATATCGAGAAAAATCCATGATATCGTGGAAAACACGACTAGCGTCTCCCGTGTGACGGTAACACCGAAAACAAGCCAAATCTGGGCGAGACGGTGGACTGAACGGCCAAAACGTGGATACTAGGAAAAAATTCACGACATCGTGAAATACACGACTAAGCGTCTCCCATGTGACGGTTACACCGAAAACATGCCAAATATGGGCGAGACGTTGGACTGAATGACCAAAATATGGACACCGGGAATTAATCCACGACATCGTGGAAAACGGCCAGACATCGTGGAAAACACGACTAGCATCTCCCGTGTGTCGGTTACGCTGAAAACATGCCAAATCTAGGCGAGACGTTGGACCGAACGGCCAAAACGTGGACACCGGGAAAAATCCACGACATCGTGGAAAACACGACTAGCGTCTCCCGTGTGACGGTTACACCGAAAACAGGCCTAATCTTGGCGAGACGTTGGACCAAACGACCAAAATGTGGACACCGGGGAAAATCCACGACATCATGGAAAACGGCCCGACATCATGGAAAAAACGACTAGCGTCTCATGTGTGTGGCTTACGCTGAAAACATGCCAAATTTGGGCGAGGCATTGAACCGAACGGTGAAAACGTGGAAACGAGAAAAAAATCCACGACATCATGGAAACCACAACTAGCATCTCCCGTGTGACGGTTACACCGAAAACATGCCAAATCTGGGCTAGACATTGGACCGAACAGCCAAAACATGAACTTCTGGAAAAAAATCCATGACATCGTGGAAAACACGAGTAGCGTCTCCCGTGTGATGGTAACACCGAAAACAAGCCAAATCTGGGCGAGACGCAGGACTGAACGGCCAAAACGTGGACACCCGGAAAAAATCCACGAAATCGTGAAAAACACGACTAGCGTCTCCCATGTGACGGTTACACCGAAAACATGTCAAATCTGGGCGAGATGTTGGACCGAACGACCAAAATGTGGACACCGGGAATTAATCCACGACATCGTGGAATACGGCCAGATATCGTGGAAAACACGACTAGCGTCTCCCATGTTTCGGTTACGCTGAAAACATGCCAAATCTAGGCGAGACGCTGAACCGACCAGCCAAAACATGGAAACCGGGAAAAATCCACGACATCGTAGAATACGCGACTAGCATCTCCCGTGTGACGGTTACACCGAAAACATGCCTAATCTTGGCGAGAAGTTGGACCGAACGACCAAAATGTGGACACCGGGAAAAAAATCCACGACATCATGGAAAACGGCCTGACATCTTGGAAAACACGACTAGCATCTCATGTGTGTGGCATAGCTGAAAACATGCCAAATTTGGGCGAGACGTTGAACCGAACGGTCAAAACATGGAAACCGGGAAAAATCCCCGACATCGTGGAAAATACGACTAGTATCTCAGATGTGACGGTTACACTGAAAACATGCCAAATCTGAGCTACACGTTGGACCGAACGGCCAAAACATGAACATCTGGAAAAAATCCATGACATCGTGGAACATGGTAACACCGAAAACAAGCCAAATCTAGGCGAGGACGCCGGACTGAACAGCCAAAACGTGGACACCTGGAAAAATCCACGAGATCGTGAAAAACTCGACTAGCGTCTCCCATGTGACGGTTACACCGAAAACATGTCAAATCTGGGTGAGACGTTGGACCGAACGACCAAAATGTGAACACCAGGAATTAATCCACGACATCGTGGAAAACAGCCTAACATCGTGGAAAACACGACTAGCATCTCCCGTGTGTCGGTTACGCTGAAAACATGCCAAATCTGGGCGAGACGTTGAACCGAACAGCCAAAACATGGAAACTGGGAAAAATCCACGACATCGTGGAAAACACGACTAGCATCTCCCGAGTGACGGTAACACCGAAAACAAGCGAAATCCTGGCGAGACGCTGGACCGAACGGCCCAAACGTGGACACCAAGAAAAAATCCACGACATCGTGAAAACCACGACTAGGGTCTCCCTTGTGACGGTTACACCGAAAACATGCCTAATCTTGGCGAGACGTTGGGTTGAACGACCAAAATGTGGACACCGTGAAAAAATCCACGACATCATAGAAAACGGCCCGACATCGTGGAAAACACGACTAGCGTCTCACGTGTGTGGCTTATGCTGAAAACATGCCAATTTTGGGCGAGAGTTGAACCGAACTGCCAAAACGTGGAAACCGGGAAAAGAAATCCACAACATCGTGGAAAACACGACTAGCATCTCCCGTGTGACTGTTACGCCGAAAGCATGCCCAATCTAGGCTAGACGTTGGACCGAACGGCGAAAACATGAATATCGAGAAAAATCCATGATATCATGGAAAACACGACTAGCGTCTCCCGTGTGACGGTAACACCGAAAACAAGCCAAATCTGGGCGAGACGGTGGACTGAACGGCCAAAACGTGGATACTAGGAAAAAATTCACGACATCGTGAAAAACACGACTAGCGTCTCCCATGTGACGGTTACACCGAAAACATGCCAAATCTGGGCGAGACGTTGGACTGAATGACCAAAATATGGACACCGGGAATTAATCCACGACATCGTGGAAAACGGCCAGACATCGTGGAAAACACGACTAGCATCTCCCGTGTGTCGGTTACGCTGAAAACATGCCAAATCTGGGCGAGACGTTGGACCGAACGGCCAAAACGTGGACACCGGGAAAAATCCACGACATCGTGGAAAAGACGACTAGCGTCTCCCGTGTGACGGTTACACCGAAAACAGGCCTAATCTTGGCGAGACGTTGGACCAAACGACCAAAATGTGGACACCGGGGAAAATCCACGACATCATGGAAAACGGCCCGACATCGTGGAAAACACGACTAGCGTCTCATGTGTGTGGCTTACGCTGAAAACATGCCAAATTTGGGCGAGACGTTGAACCGAACGGTCAAAACATAGAAACCGGGAAAAATCCCCGACATCGTGGAAAATACGACTAGTATCTCCCGTGTGACGGTTAGACTGAAAACATGCCAAATCTGAGCTAGACGTTGGACCGAACGGCCAAAACATGAACATCTGGAAAAAAATCCATGACATCGTGGAACATGGTAACACCGAAAACAAGCCAAATCTAGGCGAGACGCCGGACTGAACAGCCAAAACGTGGACACCTGGAAAAATCCACGAGATCGTGAAAAACTCGACTAGCGTCTCCCATGTGACGGTTACGCCGAAAACATGTCAAATCTGGGTGAGACGTTGGACCGAACGACCAAAATGTGGACACCAGGAATTAATCCACGACATCCGTGGAAAACAGCCTAACATCGTGGAAAACACGACTAGCATCTCCCATGTGTCGGTTACGCTGAAAACATGCCAAATCTGGGCGAGACGTTGAACCGAACAGCCAAAACATGGAAACTGGGAAAAATCCACGACATCGTGGAAAACACGACTAGCATCTCCCGAGTGACGGTAACACCGAAAACAAGCGAAATCCTGGCGAGACGCTGGACCGAACGGCCCAAACGTGGACACCAAGAAAAAATCCACGACATCGTGAAAACCACGACTAGGGTCTCCCTTGTGACGGTTACACCGAAAACATGCCTAATCTTGGCGAGACGTTGGGTTGAACGACCAAAATGTGGACACCGGGAAAAAATCCACGACATCATAGAAAACGGCCCGACATCGTGGAAAACACGACTAGCGTCTCACGTGTGTGGCTTATGCTGAAAACATGCCAATTTTGGGCGAGAGTTGAACCGAACTGCCAAAACGTGGAAACCGGGAAAAGAAATCCACAACATCGTGGAAAACACGACTAGCATCTCCCGTGTGACTGTTACGCCGAAAGCATGCCCAATCTAGGCTAGACGTTGGACCGAACGGCGAAAACATGAATATCGAGAAAAATCCATGATATCGTGGAAAACACGACTAGCGTCTCCCGTGTGACGGTAACACCGAAAACAAGCCAAATCTGGGCGAGACGGTGGACTGAACGGCCAAAACGTGGATACTAGGAAAAAATTCACGACATCGTGAAAAACACGACTAGCGTCTCCCATGTGACGGTTACACCGAAAACATGCCAAATCTGGGCGAGACGTTGGACTGAATGACCAAAATATGGACACCGGGAATTAATCCACGACATCGTGGAAAACGGCCAGACATCGTGGAAAACACGACTAGCATCTCCCGTGTGTCGGTTACGCTGAAAACATGCCAAATCTGGGCGAGACGTTGGACCGAACGGCCAAAACGTGGACACCGGGAAAAATCCACGACATCGTGGAAAAGACGACTAGCGTCTCCCGTGTGACGGTTACACCGAAAACAGGCCTAATCTTGGCGAGACGTTGGACCAAACGACCAAAATGTGGACACCGGGGAAAATCCACGACATCATGGAAAACGGCCCGACATCGTGGAAAACACGACTAGCGTCTCATGTGTGTGGCTTACGCTGAAAACATGCCAAATTTGGGCGAGACGTTGAACCGAACGGTCAAAACATATAAACCGGGAAAAATCCACGACATCGTGGAAAATACGACTAGTATCTCCCGTGTGACGGTTAGACTGAAAACATGCCAAATCTGAGCTAGACGTTGGACCGAACGGCCAAAACATGAACATCTGGAAAAAAATCCATGACATCGTGGAACATGGTAACACCGAAAACAAGCCAAATCTAGGCGAGACGCCGGACTGAACAGCCAAAACGTGGACACCTGGAAAAATCCACGAGATCGTGAAAAACTCGACTAGCGTCTCCCATGTGACGGTTACGCCGAAAACATGTCAAATCTGGGTGAGACGTTGGACCGAACGACCAAAATGTGGACACCAGGAATTAATCCACGACATCGTGGAAAACAGCCTAACATCGTGGAAAACACGACTAGCATCTCCCATGTGTCGGTTACGCTGAAAACATGCCAAATCTGGGCGAGACGTTGAACCGAACAGCCAAAACATGGAAACTGGGAAAAATCCACGACATCGTGGAAAACACGACTAGCATCTCCCGAGTGACGGTAACACCGAAAACAAGCGAAATCCTGGCGAGACGCTGGACCGAACGGCCCAAACGTGGACACCAAGAAAAAATCCACGACATCGTGAAAACCACGACTAGGGTCTCCCTTGTGACGGTTACACCGAAAACATGCCTAATCTTGGCGAGACGTTGGGTTGAACGACCAAAATGTGGACACCGGGAAAAAATCCACGACATCATAGAAAACGGCCCCGACATCGTGGAAAACACGACTAGCGTCTCACGTGTGTGGCTTATGCTGAAAACATGCCAATTTTGGGCGAGAGTTGAACCGAACTGCCAAAACGTGGAAACCGGGAAAAGAAATCCACAACATCGTGGAAAACACGACTAGCATCTCCCGTGTGACTGTTACGCCGAAAGCATGCCCAATCTAGGCTAGACGTTGGACCGAACGGCGAAAACATGAATATCGAGAAAAATCCATGATATCGTGGAAAACACGACTAGCGTCTCCCGTGTGACGGTAACACCGAAAACAAGCCAAATCTGGGCGAGACGGTGGACTGAACGGCCAAAACGTGGATACTAGGAAAAAATTCACGACATCGTGAAAAACACGACTAGCGTCTCCCATGTGACGGTTACACCGAAAACATGCCAAATCTGGGCGAGACGTTGGACTGAATGACCAAAATATGGACACCGGGAATTAATCCACGACATCGTGGAAAACGGCCAGACATCGTGGAAAACACGACTAGCATCTCCCGTGTGTCGGTTACGCTGAAAACATGCCAAATCTGGGCGAGACGTTGGACCGAACGGCCAAAACGTGGACACCGGGAAAAATCCACGACATCGTGGAAAAGACGACTAGCGTCTCCCGTGTGACGGTTACACCGAAAACAGGCCTAATCTTGGCGAGACGTTGGACCAAACGACCAAAATGTGGACACCGGGGAAAATCCACGACATCATGGAAAACGGCCCGACATCGTGGAAAACACGACTAGCGTCTCATGTGTGTGGCTTACGCTGAAAACATGCCAAATTTGGGCGAGACGTTGAACCGAACGGTCAAAACATAGAAACCGGGAAAAATCCACGACATCGTGGAAAATACGACTAGTATCTCCCGTGTGACGGTTAGACTGAAAACATGCCAAATCTGAGCTAGACGTTGGACCGAACGGCCAAAACATGAACATCTGGAAAAAAATCCATGACATCGTGGAACATGGTAACACCGAAAACAAGCCAAATCTAGGCGAGACGCCGGACTGAACAGCCAAAACGTGGACACCTGGAAAAATCCACGAGATCGTGAAAAACTCGACTAGCGTCTCCCATGTGACGGTTACGCCGAAAACATGTCAAATCTGGGTGAGACGTTGGACCGAACGACCAAAATGTGGACACCAGGAATTAATCCACGACATCGTGGAAAACAGCCTAACATCGTGGAAAACACGACTAGCATCTCCCATGTGTCGGTTACGCTGAAAACATGCCAAATCTGGGCGAGACGTTGAACCGAACAGCCAAAACATGGAAACTGGGAAAAATCCACGACATCGTGGAAAACACGACTAGCATCTCCCGAGTGACGGTAACACCGAAAACAAGCGAAATCCTGGCGAGACGCTGGACCGAACGGCCCAAACGTGGACACCAAGAAAAAATCCACGACATCGTGAAAACCACGACTAGGGTCTCCCTTGTGACGGTTACACCGAAAACATGCCTAATCTTGGCGAGACGTTGGGTTGAACGACCAAAATGTGGACACCGGGAAAAAATCCACGACATCATAGAAAACGGCCCGACATCGTGGAAAACACGACTAGCGTCTCACGTGTGTGGCTTATGCTGAAAACATGCCAATTTGGGCGAGAGTTGAACCGAACTGCCAAAACGTGGAAACCGGGAAAAGAAATCCACAACATCGTGGAAAACACGACTAGCATCTCCCGTGTGACTGTTACGCCGAAAGCATGCCCAATCTAGGCTAGACGTTGGACCGAACGGCGAAAACATGAATATCGAGAAAAATCCATGATATCGTGGAAAACACGACTAGCGTCTCCCGTGTGACGGTAACACCGAAAACAAGCCAAATCTGGGCGAGACGGTGGACTGAACGGCCAAAACGTGGATACTAGGAAAAAATTCACGACATCGTGAAAAACACGACTAGCGTCTCCCATGTGACGGTTACACCGAAAACATGCCAAATCTGGGCGAGACGTTGGACTGAATGACCAAAATATGGACACCGGGAATTAATCCACGACATCGTGGGAAAACGGCCAGACATCGTGGAAAACACGACTAGCATCTCCCGTGTGTCGGTTACGCTGAAACATGCCAAATCTGGGCGAGACGTTGGACCGAACGGCCAAAACGTGGACACCGGGGAAAAATCCACGACAGTCGTGGAAAAGACGACTAGCGTCTCCCGTGGCTGTTACATACAACCGAAAACAGGCCTAATCTTGGCGAGACGTTGACCAAACGACCAAAAGTTGGACACCGTGGAAAATCCACGACATCATGGAAAACGGCCCGAGCATCGTGGAAAACACGACTAGCGCTCATGTGTGTGGCTTACGCTGA